>VUQG01020036.1:20064-33779 GCA_015106755.1 Etia nguti
TAAAAATTAAAAAAAAAAAAAAAAAAGATTAGCAAATACCACTGACAAGTACAAATCTTCCTCCTCCCTGCACTAATCACATCATGAGCTCTCCTCCTGTTCCTGTGTGGCGCACTAACCTCTTTAGCTAAATGAGGTTCCTGTCATCTCGACTCCTACAGTCTCGTATGACCAAGAGGGAGTACCAAAGCCGGATGCGAGAGGCAGTGGCTGTTAGATGGACTCAAAGGGACGGCAGTCAAACACAGGAGGGAGAGATCACATCCTCCTACCTCTAAGAGGCTGAGCAGAGGCTGTAAATACTGGTATGTGATAGATAGGGCTTTCGTGTAGATATGCACACAAAGTGACTTGTAGTACAGAGCTTTAGACTCACCACAGCAACAGCTTCGCTGTTGAGCACTGCATCTGCGTCCATGACGACATAGTAAGCTATGTTGGTCAAGATATAGATCACAGTGACGATGGGCATTGAAATGGCAATGGACAAGGGGAGATTCCTGCAATGGAAAAATAGGACGTGGTATTCATTAAGACTGTTAGATGAATGAATGAAGCCTTTATTTGTCACTTGCAGTTGCCTGCAGTGAAACTGGACCCCTTCTGACCATACATATGTTACACAAACATCACATTGGGAAGACAGGTCAGAAAAGACCTGTCATTTAAGAAAAACAATGAAAATACACAACATTGGGGACAAGAGGAGAAAAAAAGGGACTCTACTCAGACTGAGCTCCACTAGGAGAGCAAAAAAAACACCTCAGCACATAAAGCATGAATCTTCATATCTTACACCATCAAAAGACATGACAAGCAACGAGGGGGGGTGGTATGGAGTGCGCCGGTGTAGACAAACAGCCATCCGGTCCTGCTGCGTCGGAGGCGTTTGGAGGTGGGGGGGTGGCGGTGAGTGTGTGTTTGTGTCAGTTACATCCGTGTGTGTGTGTATCCTGTGTTCAGCTGAGAGAAAGTGTCACCACGCCTTGTTATCAGGGAAGAATTTTTGTTGTTCCAGTCAGCTTCGACCTTGGCAGGCCTCCAGCTGACGCCAGTGGGTTAACCGCATGAGTGAAGATGGTGGTTGTTTGGGTTTAGTGCGAACAACTGCATCCAATTTTTACAGTTGGTCTAATGTTCGTCACTGGTCACCAATTCTCTCAATTCCCATTGCAGAGCCGTGAGCTTCTACACAGTCTGAGTACTCACAGCCCTGCCCATTGTCAATCATCTCCGCCAGCCTTGTGGGGTTTTGAACAGCTGTAGCCGCTTCTTGTTCTTCGATGAGCCAGGTCCGAGTCAGCTCCGATCAGCCAGAACTCTGTTATCGTGGTTCTGAATTGGTAGATGTCATTCAATGTCCTCCATCGAGAGTGTTGCCAGACACACGACGCAGCAAATGTCTCCGTAGGACAATCGGGCTCTCCCAAGCCCAGGTTTCTCGTCGAGAAGAGGGTGTCAATTTCGTTACGGGACCAGTTGATCAAATCCATAATTTTTTAGGTTTTAGAGAACAAGAGTGAGAGACTCTCTGAGGGTTAAAGTTAGACGAGACTAGACAAAAGACATGAGAAGCTAAGCAGGAAAGATAAGGGAAGGAGAGGGAGAAAGATGCGACCGCCTCCGTCAGAGCCAAACGAGATTTAGTCCACGTAGCAATACAGCAGTGTAAAAAAGTGTTTGCCCCCTTCCTGATTTCCTAGTGTTTTGCATATTTGTCACATTTACATGTTAGATGTTTAATATTAGACAAAGATAACCTGATTAAATACAAAATGCAGCTTTTAAATGACGATGTCACTGATTAAGGGAGAAATGTTCAATCCAATCCAAACCTATGTGGTCTTGTGTGAAAAAGTAACTGCCCATATTCTTAAATTATGAATTAACTGTGATTAACTGCATTTTTTGGAAAGCTGAGTTCAGTTTCACTAAACACACTCAGGCCTGATTATTGTCAGACCTGTTGAATCAGGAAATCACTTAAATAGAACCTGTCTGACAAAGTAAGAAGGCTAATTATGCCACAGCAGGTTAGATCTAAAGGAATGCCTGAGAAACAAAGTCATAGACATCTGTCAGTCTGGAAAGGTTACAGAGCCATTTTTAAGGCTTTGGGACTACAATGAACCACGGTGAGAGTCATTATACACAAATGGAGAAAACCTGGAACAGTGGTGAACTTTCACCACCAGGAGTGATCGGTAGGGGTGGGCGATATATGGAATATACTTGATGTTTTGCAAATTTTTCCACATACAATGGTTAAAATGGCTTTATCGAGTATAAACTGCCATGGAAATATTAAGCTGTCTCCATATAATTCAATGTGAGTTTGTTTTTCTCCCAAACACTGAATGCATCACCAATCCAGAAAATTTTCTACCTGGCACACTGCCCTGAGCATGTGTGTTCATATACTACCAGATAGGGAAAAATATGAGAACAGCGGGAGTTTCAGATGAGTGAGGGAATGAGACTTGCTGTGGTTTTTGTTTTTCGGAGGTTATTTAAACATATCGCAATGTGTATCGTGATATAGCCAAAACAAATATCGTGATATTAGATATTCCTGCTGACGACTCATCCGGGATTTCACAAAAGAACCCAGAACAACATTAAAGAACAGCAGGCTTCACATGTCTCAGTTAAGATCAGAGGTCATGATTCAACAATAAGAAAGAGACTGGCCAAAAACGGCATGGCATGGCCTTAAAAAGCCAGCTCATGCTCAAAAACTCTCTAATGTGGCTGAATTACAGCAATTCTGCAAAGATGAGTGGGCCAAAATTCCTCCACAGCGCTTTGAAAAACTCATTGTCAGTTATCGCAAACGCTTCATTTAGGGCTGCAGCTATTGATTATTTTAGTAATAAAGTAATCTCTCAGTTATTTCATCAATCAATCGAGAAATTAGATAAGAAATATTTTTCTCTTATTAATGAGCAATAATAAATATACAAAAGACAATAACACAGGTTTTTCAAAATGAACTGTTGATTGCAATTTTTCAATCTGAAAAATGTTATGAAAGCCTCGAAATTAACCTGGTCTAGTACACCCCATGCCCCCCTTTAGACTCACCCCTGCTGCAGGCATCAATAGGACGGCTGCTGTTAGTTAACTTATACAGCAAGCTGTATAATTTAAAAACGGTATCAGACTAGTTAAATATGTCATCTGCATATTTTAATAAAACTTCTCGAGGCTTACTGCAGATTTTCCACTGTGCAAAGCAAACGGCGATGGATGGAGCAGCTATAAAGTTTGCTTTTTTTTTTTTTCCATGTCAGAGTTTGTTGATGAGGTGCTTTGATGAAGGACTCTGCTCGCTTTTTCCCAGTAAAGGTTTTATTGGCGATTGCAGGAACAGCGCTGCTGTTTTGGTTGCTAGAAAGACTTCTTCTTTCACTCAACCAGAGCTCACCGTCTTGGTAATGACTTCATCTGCTCTTCACGGTGTGCAAACAGACTCCGGCTCCTCGTTGAACTGTGCCAGCATCAACATCACTGCTGCTGTTGTGTTACCAGTGTTTCTGTTTAAAACTGCGGGCTGTGTGGGCTTAATGTTGTCAGCTTTTTTATTCACATGCTGCTCCTAAATATGTTTGCACTGCAGGTTTGATTTTAGTCGCAAATGTGGATGAAGCGCTTGCATTTCCATGACGACAGTGGCGCGCTACGGAGCCGTGCTTTAAACGTAGCATAGAAGCAAAGAATTTGTGTGGAGAATTTTTTATATTCAAATTACTCGAATCGTTGCAGCCCTAGCTTGCAGTTGTTGCTGCTAAAGGTGGCCCAAGCAGTTATTAGGTTCAGGGGGCAATCACTTCTTCACCCAGAGCCATGTAAGTTTGGATTTTTCCCCCCCTTAATAATAAACACCTTCATTTAGAAACTGCATTTTGTGTTTACTTGTGTTATATTTGTCTAATATTTAAATTTGTTTGATGATCTGAAACATTTAAGTGTGAAAAAAAAAAAGTGCACAAAAATACAATCGACTTGTAGTTCTGTGTGAAGCACTTTGTGATCTTTTGTCTTGAAATGTGCTATATAAATAAATTCTTACTTTACTTACTTAACAAACACTTTTTTCACCCCACTTTATGTATACAAATCGAAAGCATGACCAGGAATAAAGGATTATAATCCTTATTGTAAAACGAGCATTATAAATACAAGATTGCGTACCTCTCTGGGTTCTTGAGCTCCTCTGTAATGAAGTTGAGCGTATCCCAACCAGAGTAAGAGTAGAGTGCTGAATAAAGGGCCAGGGCCATATCACCAGGGTTCAGCTTGGAGTCTTTGAAAGAGTCCTCAAAGTTCTGGTTAAAACCTACAACAACACAAGGTATACATTATAAATATATCCCATTTTCTATTTTCATAATAAAGAAATATATTCTTCAAATTGTATGTTTTTTCTTACTTAAGGGAGAGAGGAACAGTTTATTTAGCCACACAAAATCCTAACCATGCCCATAGTTTAACTTTTAAATGAGTCTGATAAATAAATTTTTAAGAGATCTCATCCAGCTGTATTTCTAATTATTATCATTATTATCATCAGTATTATATAAGCACTATAGTTTTGAGCCTTAGAACATATGTTGTTTAAGGACCAATTGGTAGCCTTAATAGTAGTTTACTAAATAGTGATTATTCAGGGATCCTACCTTGTCCCAGCCTAACCAGTCCGGCAATGATGATGACAATTAGAGCAATGACCTTAGCAAAAGTAGAGATGACCTGAAGAATGGCGCCCCACTTCACTTTCATGCAGTTCACAAATGTTAGCACACCTGATGGAAAGAAAGTAGCAGTAAAAAACTACAGAAGTAGTAGAAAACTACAGCTCTAGAAATGCTTGCAGCTAGAGAATGTAGCTAAAGGGTACAAGTCACTCCTCCTCATACAGAACTGACACGGCACCACCCAAATACCACAGGGTTCATTCAGACCCTGTGAGGAACATCCCTGTTAAATTTGGGCACAGGGAACAAAATGAATCTCACTGTATGCTTTCATTAATAACTATCACCCGTCCCATCATCTGCTTTATCACACGATGTTCACGCCAAACCACATGCATAAGAAGCCCATTTCAAATAGACACATTTCATATGGGCGCCGTGCAAGTTATTCCAAATGCAGCATGCGTGTTCCAGTACTGCTGCAGGCAATAAACAGACCATTTCGCCTGAATTTACACGTGGCTTCTCAGTGATGGAAATCCACTTTAGCTGTTTTGCGTGAAACATTCAACTGTCTCCAACTGATCCTCCTGCTTGCACAGGAGACAAAGATGCATTAAAGACTTCCTCCTAATTAAGACTCTCACTGTATGCACTGCACTTTACAGGGGCGTGATGTAAAACAGTACAATCTAATACAGTAAACAACTGTATATGAACTTTCCATTGCTTTGGTTTTAAAAAAATAACTAATGTTTGTGTGTTACAATGCTCTATTGCCAGCAATTTAAATGAACCGTCTACACACACAGAAATTTGCACAGAGGTACAAAAACAGATGGGATGTGGTGACGTGCAATTTTTCACGTGCTGTATCAGCACACTATTTTTGCTGGGGTTGAAGAAATCTCTCCCTAATTATGTCCAAACAAATTTAAACCAACACTGCATGGATACAAGCTTAAAACTACATAACACACTTACACCTTTACAATGTCCATGCAAACATAAATAACAGGTAAAATAAATTATGTGAGTGATTAACAGAGAAGGAGGCTTACCTATGATAACAGCAGCAATAAGACGGACAGCATCGTAGGGGGCTGAACAGGTGGGGTAGAAAGGCTGGACCAGGTAATTGGAGAAGGTCAGGGCTATCACAGCTTGACAAGCCGGCTCTACAATCATCAAGGATGTCCACAGTCTACAGAGACATTTTTTTCATCTTAATTATTGCTTCACATAACGCTTAAAGCTTACAGTAGGCAGATTTAGTTTATTTACACTGGGTAATGCTAACCTTTGTTTCCGTCTACCATTTAATCCCAGTACAGCACATGCCTGAGTTGTTTATTATGTTAGTAGAAGGGCTCAGCAGTGCACTGCTAAAACAACATACCGAATAAAAGCCAAGAAACCACCAAAGGCTTCAAGGATGTAGGCGTAGGAGGCACCAGATTTACGGATGGTGGTACCAAGCTCAGCATAGCATAATGCTCCAAACACAGAGAATACCCCTCCGATGGCCCACACTACCAGGGACAGCCCAAATGAGCCAGTGTACATAAGGACTCCCTGCAGGGTAACACAGGAGAGCAGATATTACACACACACACACGGCAGTGAACCAGCTGTCATTTGAACAAATGTGTTTAGTGATCTAAGATGTAATGTCAATATAGAAGACTGCTCAACCCTAAACTGGAATGCTGTAAAACACGTCATCAACAAAAACTCAAGTCCTTCAATTTCAGATTTCTTTAGTAATTAATGTGCATTTTACAGAGAAAGCATTTACATTTACTGCTCTGCAACGTTTAAACCACAATAAAAACTCAACACCCGCCCGCCAAAAAAAGAGACAGACCTACCTTAGGCGAGACAAAGATGCCTGAGCCGATCATGTTTCCCACAATGAGACAGACGCCATGAAGGAGGGAAATCTCCTGCTTCAGCCGCAAGCCACTACCCTGAGACGCCGTGTCTACATCAGCAACCATTTTGAGGAATTTACAGCCTTTGGCCTCAGCTCAGATGAGATTGACAAGGAAATGATGGGAATGACAAAGTAGTCAAAGACTAGAACAAATAAGAGGTAGAAAAAATGAACAGAGAGGTGCGGGCCTATCACACGAGAAAGGAGGCATCGAGGCGTTGAGTGTCACTGAATGGCTCAGGCTACTGCATGTCTCGAACACTCATTGAAATCCAAGAGGTGCTTCTCTGGGACAATCTATAAAAGAAACAAGCACACACCGTCTCACAGAAGGGCTTTTATTATGCTAGTAAACAGTTTTGCTGAGCAGATGTGAGTTAAGTGATCCCAGTTCAATATGTCATCATACACACATCATTGTTATCATCCATAAATGAATGCCTTTCTTCATTTATGAAGTGCTTTAGGTTCAAACACCACTATGAGTGCATTGTTTCCCACACTCCTCTTTCCCACAGATATTACACATTAACTAGAGGTGGGAGTCACCTGACACCCAACGATACAATATTATCACAATGAGATGAGGTTGCCAAGAACACCAACACTGTCAAGAAAACCTGCCATAAATGTTTCCGTCAGAGGGAGTCAGTCTGCTACTAGCCTGATATCAGTATGCAAATGAATGGGGTCAAGTTGGCAATTACATGCAATCAGGTGACCTGTGCAATCACCTTGTGATCAAAAGAGTTTGTGAGTCTGAAACACCGCCAACCAACCTGTGGGCGACCGTTTAGACACCGTTGCAGAATGTAAAAATAAATTCAACACAATCACCAGGAAACCATCAATTTTCAGTAGCGTCATCAATCGTCTGATTGCAAAGTGCTTTAACTCAATTCAAGCGTGTACTGTAGAAAGAGGGAATTTGTGACTTTTATGTGCTTGCTGGTAGGTAGCATAACAAGAGCAACGACTGCAGTGACTCTAGACATGCTTGCAGACGTTTAGGACAAGTTTGACTATCAAATTGACATATGGACACTGAGCACATTGTAAGTATTGTTGTAAAACTTCATATTTAGCCATGTATTTTAACATTTACCACAAACCTCTATAAGTCTGTTACCGTTTTAAAAGAAAAATTATTTATAGGCTTTTGAAATCGGATGATTCTTTTTGAAATACTCTGTATAATGAGAATGTCATATATTTGATCAGCTGCATTCAGAATCCCTATCACTCTGCTCGTCAGTGCAGCCAAGAACATTTCCAAATCAGAGCCAAACAACCAATCAACAGGCAGGCTGTGATAACTACATCTTCTATGCGCCGGTTAAAGATTTATGTTTCCCTGTTGCAATATTACATCTAGCTTGCTCGCCTTCAGCAGTCAGTACACATTCTGGTCAGTACTGTTTCACAAATGGCTGCATGGTGCAGCGTTTTAAACCTTTGTCTAACAAGTGAAAGAGCCCTGGTTCGATCCCAGGAGGAGACACAAATCCCTTTGGGGCTGTTGCCAGTGGAACAACTCTCAAATCAACCATGAATAAGGAAACAACAACTGCAGCTTCTTTCACAGGCATGCAGCTCACTGAACTAGTAAATCTTGAATAACCAGCTGTCAGCTACCGGTCCTTTCATTCCCACGCGACTTTGGTTTTTAAACTGTGGGATCGGATGACACGGTGCAATCAAAATGGAGCGAGTTCCACTTTTATTGCACCTCATTTACCCAATATCTGTTCTCGTATATCATCTAATTGGGCTGGCTTCATAATTCATCACTGAATGTGAGCAAAGTTTAACTTAATTTGTATATTTTACATTCTACCTTCCCATACAGGAAAGCAATGCCTCGCTCACTCTCTCCTCTCATCAGTATGTATTCACAGAGAAAAAGAGATCTAACCTTACATAATCCTGCTGCTTTGTCTGTAGCACAGAGTGTGCTTCATAAGCAGGTGCTATGTTACTAAAAAGTGAAGCAAACTACTCATCCCGCCTCCTTCATCCTGGATCAGTTCATGGGAAGAGGCACTCAAAAGCAAGCGTTGGACTGAAACACTGAGCCAAATCAAATTTCACCTTTACTAACTAAACACATCTTTCTTGGAAGCACACGCACAAATACATTAAAGCACTATGAACAGCTCCATGAGTTGGATCCCCAGGAAAAAACAACACTCATATTTCACTGAGGATATATAACATGGAAGAAAACTTTAAATATGTTCACTGTGGTGTAACAACAGGAAAAAGAAAAAAAAAGTGGTTTCAATGTGTTTCGGAACTGAACCACAGAAACAATGCACATTAAATCTTTGTGGTTTCCAACATCATCACCATCCCAATGTTTTTATGTGTCTGATATAAAAGATAGACGTTTGACGCCCTTCCAATTAAAATGACATTTTGATTGGAAGGGTACTGTACTCTTAGCCATCAGCTTTTGGTGCAACTTGACCTTAATCTTTCAGTCATAAAAAAAGTGGATAAAAAGACTAATTTAAGCAATGTGTTTATTAAATGTGTGTATTTGCTGACAACTGCTTGGATTTGGAATCAGCTCTGTAGGTCTATATTCACCTGCTTTTAATCATGTCTGAGGTGTTTCATGTTTTTTGTCAAGTCCACTGTGAACTTTTTATTTCCCATTTTAATCTTGTTGTTTGTTTATGTTGCCGGCTATTGCTGTTCCAGTGAGAGTGTGAAGTGGTTAGAATGAGATATGGACCTCCAAGTCTGAGGCCATGGTCCTCAGCTGGAAAAGAGTGGAATGCCCACTCCAGGTCAGGGACGAGTTACTCCCCAAAGTTTAAGCGTTTAAGTATCTAGGGGTCTTTTTCACGAGTGAGAGGAGAGGGAGATCAACAGACGGACTGGTGCTGCGGCAGCGGTGATGCAGAAACTGTACCGATCTGTCATGGTGAAGAGCGAGCTGAGTGTAAAAGCGAAGCTCTTGATTTACCGGTTGAGCTATGTCTCTACTTTTACTTATGGTCATGAGCTTTGGGTAGTGACTGAAAGAACGAGATCATGGATATAAGCAGCGGAAATGAGGTTTCTCCGATTGGTGACTGGCCTCTCCCTTAGAGATAGGGTGAGGAATTCGGCCACCCAGGATAGGCTCAGAGTAGAGCCACTACTCCTCCACATCAAAAGGAGCCAGTTGAGGTGGTTCGGACATCTAACAAGGATGCCTCCTGGGTGAGGTGTTCCGGGCACCACCAGAAGGAGGGCCCGGGGCAGAAAACAGGACACACTAAATAGGTTATATCTCTTGCCTGGCCTGGGAATGCCTCTGTGTTCACCCAGAGAAGCTGGAGGTGGTGACTGGAGAGAGGGAGTTCTGGGATTCTCTGCTTAGGCTGCTGTCCCCGCGACCCAGCCCCAGATAGAAGATGGATAGATGGATGTTTATTAAGCAGAAAAGTTTTGAAATTTACCATTCCATCTACATCCCGACCCTCACCGCTGGTCATGAAATCCTGGTAATGACTGAAAGAGTACGGTCACAAATACAACTGGCCCAAATGACTTTCGTCTCTAGAGTGGCTGGGCTCAGCCTTAGAGAAAGGGTTAGGAGCTCAGACAACCAAATAGACCCTGGAGTAAAACCACTGCTCCTCCGTGTCAAAAGCAGCCAGCAGAGGTGGTTTGGGCATTTGGTTAGGACCCATCCTGAGTGCCTCCGTGTGGAGGCATTCCAGGCACGCTCAACTGGAAAGAAACCCCTGGGGTAGATCCAGAACCTCAGAGATTATATTTCTTGCCTGGCCTGGGAACACTTTAGGATTCCCCAGCAGGAACTGGAAAGTTTGGCTGGGGAGAAGGATGTCTGGAGTACCCTGGTTAGCCTGTTGCCACCATGATCAAACTTCATTGATGGATGGGTGTTTCTATGTGCAGGTTTTCTGTCTTTGGAAACCTCTAATGTTAATAGTACTGTAACTGGAAACCACTTTGGGTCAACTATAATAACAGCAGTAACCTTACATAATTTGACAAAGCTAAATCGCCTGAATATTCCGTTTGTTTGTTCGTCTTAAATTTACTTACTTCGGTAACAAACATTTCATTGCTTTTCTCTGTTGGATGCAGTGTTTTTGGTGAAACCAATAAGCAGCGTTGAGCAGTGCTCATTAGTAAAGTTAATTACTCCCTAACATGGTAAGTCTGAAATCATCTAAAAGTAAGGAGCAATCATCTTTTCAGAAAATAATTTCTTTGGATGTCGCTACTGGACCTTCTGGTCTGAGGCGGTCTGGCGCCATGTGTACCATTATTGGTCCAATGAAATTATGCTAGCATCTGTTCTGCATCGTTAAGGTAATGCAGCTGCTCACCAAATGCCCCCCCATACCACAGCCTCAAAAAACATCTCTAGAGGAAATGGTTATGCTCACCAAAATAACATTTTCTGTGAATTTATCCCATGTTTATAAGAACAACAGAGTAGTAACTCGATTAAACTATCAGTGTCAACAACAAGACAATGTAGAAGAAACCTGATGTACAAGTCAACCTCCATATGGAGTTATTGTGAGTGTAATGTATGAATAAAAGAGTACAAAATAATTATGTAGGCCTCATAACAGCAAAGACGTATAATGCCTGACACTGACGCCTTACTGCTATTAAAGTCTGGATATCCCTTTACTGAAATGTTCATACCTTAGACATCTAGTAGGAAATATAAAACCATCAGCATATGAAAGCCTTGTGCCATGTTTAAAATCAATTTTGAACACTGCTCTAGACTTTTCTGCAACTCATAAATATCACCAATATAAGTTTAACATAGCAAAGTGTTCATTCTTTTATGTGTTCCCATCTCTTTACCTTCATACTCAAGTGAAGCTGCACTTACTTGACATTAAAATGGTTCAGAATACAGCTGTGAGAATTCTGACTTACTGTAAAAAGTGAACACATTTACCCCATTTACACTTTAAGATAAATTTGATAACAAACAAAGCACTCCACTGCAGACTCGTATCTCTGAACTCAAAACCAGATGGTCTGTATAGAGACTGTCTGATGTGTGTCAAACATCCATCCCCACCTGATCATAAGGTCCAATCAAGTAACAGAATGGGTCTGCAAAGTTTGAAAATTGCAGTGAAATTTGGTGGATTTTTATGACAGATCCTCTTTCTTATGTGACACTCCAAAGGGAGTGGCAAAACTGTAATTAAGGATTTATACTTCAGTGGGAAATCTACGTTGTAGCTATAACATAACCGCAAAACCCGTATGAAACTGACCATAACATGCAGCATAACTTAACATGCACCTCTCTGAAAATGTAACTACACGATAACAATAACTGGCTCTATATAGGGAATAATAATCATAGTATAAGGTATTTTATTTATTCTTATTCACAAATCCTGGGAGGAGATTGCTGAAACTATTGGAATGGAGGTGAGTGAATGTGTTCACATTGACAGTAAACTGGGTGGACACAGAAGACCCGCCTAAAAAAAAAAAAAGGTCAAAGCTGTTGTCTGTTTTCTGAGACATCTACTAAATGATGCTCAGGATGTCGTAAGAGTCTGTGGTGGTCAGGCAGGTCTGACATTAGGTAGCAACGTGAGTGTGGAGTTGGACTGGTTTGGGAAATAACGATGCTGTCCAAGTTACAGTCGGTATTGCAGAACTGGCTATTATGCAATAGTTTCCGCTTAACAAATTACGCTGTGTGCGGACCGTGCAGCATCTATTTTTTTGAGTTTGCTGATGGATTGTTAAAAGTTTTACAATCAGCATCTGCTCTGTGCGTTGTTAACACCACGTTGGATTTTAATAATAGCACTTGAGGCACTTCAGGCTTCTTAAACGCATGAATGAGGCTTGTTTTTTGTCGCTGATTTTACGCCGTTATCATTTCCTGAATCCTGACGCAATCTTGCTAGCGACTTACATTTCCTTCCACTCTCGACTCCGTCATTTTCCGCGTGTTAAGTGAGAAAGGAGGAATGCAAATTTCAGACCAAGCGTTTAAAGGAAGTACAATTTCCACTAGTACTCCCAGCTCAGTTTAAAACTAGTGGTGATTGTAAACGTTTCTAACCTATGAGCCAGATAACTTCCCGTCATTAAAAAAAAGACCGACAGAGAAGATCAGACCGGCTTCTTTGCCTTTTTGTGTCAATACAAGTCCGAGCATTATAGCTTTGCGCGCTCCCGCACAGGGCATCCACCGTTCTGTAAGGCACACAAAAAGCAACGTAGTCACTAATTAGTGGTTCATCTCCGATATTAGCAATAGGCGGGAAATGTTCAACGCGCAATTGTTTATTTACAGCCACCAAATTATAACACATCAACCAAAAACGCGCTCGCGCCCTGTTAACAAGCAAAGATCACGGTTTGTGTTACCAATGATTAGGAATGATAGCTCTGTTAGCCCCGGCCCGACACACACTCAGTGAAAGAGGACAGGGGTGAAAAGCGCGTCTTGTCTCGCCCACTTTAAATCTCCAGCTAACACTGTTATGTAACAAGAAACACTCACTCACCATGTAAGACGAGTCTGCGTTAAAGTAGTTGCACGGCGGCTCCACGTGTGCTAAGAGGGCTAAAGACGACTAACACGCATGATGCTGCTGATGTACATGCTAGCATTAGTGTGCGCGTGAAAGACACGTAGCGACGGTTAACTTCGACTGAAACGACTCCTCTGTCCGCTTGCCTACCTAGTCTGTACATCTACAAATGTAATGGAAACTCTACGGTGAAGACAGGCAATTTACCTTTTAGCTGAAGCGAGCAGTGACTCATAGACCGTCTTTGGGATTTACGGCCACCAACTTGTGCCGCTCCACATTTTAGGCAAACAACATCTGTAGCTGGCTCCTCCTAACCAACCTCCCACGATACGTGACCCTATACGTTCAAAAGCAGAAGCCTCTCTGTGAACAGCAGAGGACATTGCGTAAGTCTATTAGGTACTTAAACCTCCTAAGACCCGAACTCTTTCATGGCATGCATTTTTAATTTCTCTTTGCTATTTGGGCTGATTGGGACCCGATGAATGTAAAAACAAAGAATTACCTGATTTTTTTTTTTTT
>VUQG01020038.1:0-14983 GCA_015106755.1 Etia nguti
GTGATCACTGTCGGCCTCTCTCGGTTTTTATTACCGCTAATAAAGTTTAAAGCTCAGTTTTTAAAACCTTACATGTAACTACAGCCCAGCCCATGCAGCAGTATATTAATGACTAACCTCGTATTGTGGATGGATTATCTCAGTTGTTCTCCTGACTGAAGTTTGGTCCGTTTACAGCATCCTGCCATGCAGTTACATTTGTCCCTAACCATCGGGAACCCTCACGTTAACTTTTATCAAGTGAAAAAAAGTTAGCATTCATCCTCCAGCTTCACTGTGTTTATGTTATGCTAACATAGCTGTGTCGCTAGCCACCATGTAGCACATCATTAAATACCAGCTAGTCCAACTTCAGTAACCCTACAAACGTCACTGCTGTTTAGCTTTCTGTCTTCATTTATGTTGGAAGTGATAGCAGAGCTGTACGTCTTAATTTTTTCAGAAATCTCTCAGTCAGAACATGCTATATCATGTTTAGGTGGAAACTAGCAAGCTAACTTCCTGCTAACTTCTAACTCCGTTAAATAAAATAAATCCTGTTTTCATGCATGCCTGGATGTTAAACTTAATTGTTACACCTGGTAAAGCAGCAACGTTGATCATTTTATTACAGATGAAAGAATTTAGTTTGTAACTCTCAGTGATGCTGCAGTGTTCGTTTGACTTTGGGACCTGATGCGGCGTTTGGACCCGGAAACGGGTAATGACGTCAGACTTAAATACCGGATAGCAACAAAATCCTGTATTTTTTATTCATCTTATTTTATTTCTTAGTCCTGTTGTGGCCTATTAGATTTGCATATGTAGTTTTGTCTGTGTAGATTGTCAGTCGCCCTGGTCATGATAGTCCAAGGAGCTTAGAAAAGAAAGCAACTACACTTCTTAAAGAAGTCAAGTTGTTTTCTTTTCTAAGCTCCTTTGACTATATCTAGTTTTATTTCACAAAATATTTTCTCAAGCCTAATATTTCATTACACATAAAATCATAATTCCCAGTCTCTCTCTCACAGGAATGAGGAATTCAGCTTATTTAATTAACAGTGAAAGAGAAATTCGAGGTATCTGCTTGAATACTGCGACTGAAAAAGTCAGATCTGTGTATCTCCAGTGTGATCATTTATGAGTTTAAACCCAAGGTCAGTGCATTGATTCAAAGGCATTTTTATGGCTACACTAAAATAATCAAAGAAAAATAAAGCATAACTTTAATTCTTTTCCCAGATGTTTGCATTCTGAGCTGCCCTCGTGCCTTCACAGCATCATTACCTGTTAAGTGAGATGTATCCCATAGACTTTTGGTATGTTTGTTCATCAATGCTCCCATTTCATTTCATGAAAAACCTTTGTGGCTTTTTAATAGCTGCTGTTACACAACCACCATCTGCTTGCAGTTGACCTGATGCACTTTTTACACCACACTGCTGCCATAACCCCAGCTGTGTAATTCAAATTGATTCCCTCATGTCATAACTTCTCCATTCTCTGCAATTTAATCGAGTGAGGCTCCAGCGGTATATGTGGATTATAATACCCATTCTCTTCATTAGGAAGTACACTAACAGCAGTGGAGGGGGTTGTGGAACGTGGATAATGACCTCTGTAATAAACCAAATTTAAATAATGTCTTGTAGATCGCAGCATTAGCAGTTTAATGCTCACTGTTGCGGAGGCAGATGAGTTGGTGTTCTCAATGCAACTCAGTGATTTCCATTTACATGACTGAAGTCACATCTGTTCCTAGTTCCCGTCCCACCCTTACACGTGGATCAGATTTGTCACAAGATTCCCATATGTTTGAATACCTGAAATAGAGGTGAGTGTTGCCAGTCAAAAAGCAAATGTTACATCATTTAAGACAGCTGTCAGAAGGTGACATGGCTTGCTGAGAGACGGGTATGATGATTTGATTTATATTTGATGGGAACCCTCATTTCAGGCTCATAACGTTGTGTGGAAATGTGCTTGAGACCTAGACAAAAATGATGTAGAAATATAATTGCAAAATAAAATTGAATTACTTTTAATATAAAAACACAAATGACATTTATGACTTCTAGATGTGTGATGGTAAACATGGTTTTCTTCTTAATTAGCTAGCAATATTCAACTAGGAATCGCCAACTTTAGGTTTTGGAATACAGCATTGTGGCGGGTGTGGTTGTGGTGCGGCTGCATTGGGAGCCGACGCACCAGAGTTGCATCGGCTCCCTGCATAAATAGTACTGGGTCCTGAGTGTGTGGTTGTTGTGGGTGATGTGTGCGGCTGGCAGCGGGACAGCTGCAGCCGAGTCTGTGAAATAATAATTAAGTATGCTGAAAATTATGGAAACGTGGTCTTCCGTGGATTTATTACGAGCATATTTTTACCTTTTTTTGACATGGCTAAGAAAAACCAACTGTCTGACTAATCAACTTCTAACAACCACTGGGAAATACCCATTTTTCACTTGCAACTAGTGGTTGACAAATGGCCCAACAGGTCTGTGCCTGTGTGACTGAGGTCTTCATCAACAGAAAGACAACCAACCATGAACATCTGAAGTGTGTGTGCAGTGTTAATTCTCTAGCAAATATTTATAAATGCAAACTAAATTAACAGAAGAGTTTGCCTTACACTCATAATCCATTACATTACAGCTTGGTAGCTTAAATCCTTCTCTTGTTCCTGGTTATTTGTTACCTGTTCGTGTTTGACCTTTAGTGGGACTGTTGATTATATCCATCTATAAATATATTAACTACTCTTTTTTTTCCCAACAGTATGCTAAGTTAGCAAACTTGCAGGGACACAATGTCAGTGAAATGTGAAATTAGCACTGGATCAGCAGCTAAACCAACTTTATTTATTTTTTTCAGTTTTTAATGATAAAGGATGACAGTCTTGTCCTTTATCAGTATTTCCTAAGCATAATTCTGTGAACAAAGATATTTCCACCTATTTGTTCTTTGACCTTTATGTCTTTTTGTTAGCGTCAATAGTGGAACAGAAGTGGTGGTGTCAGATGCATCCGTGCCTTGATGGGGAGGAATGCAAAGTTCTTCCTGATCTGAAAGGTTGGAGCTGTGCTACAGGAAACAAGATCAAAACCACTAAGGTAAGGTTAAGCAACAAGCCTTCACTGATGCCACATCCAAACCTGTTGAATCTGACCTAACCCACTTCAGCTCTACAAGGTCAACAGGCTGTGGCTTCTATTACCGTCGTCTCTTCTGCCTTTACCTAAAAACTGATGTTTGCAGTCGATGCTTGGACCCCCTGGGGCCTGTAATCAATGGGCTGCCATGTCTCCTTAGCACTTTCGGGCCACTTCAAGCACCCAAACTGGCCAATTACTCACTCCAATTACCTGCTTTTAACGTTGTAACGTGATGCCCGTATCCTTCACTGTGTTATGACGACCCGTAGACTTCAGTTCTGCCTCTCTCCATGTACTTAATTATTTAAACTGCCTGCACCACACCTGCCTGGAGCCGGGAGCCTGGAGCCTGGGGCTATTGATTAAGGGATTTGTCGGGACCTCAAAATGGGATATATATATATATACATCTTTATAATCATATTTTGCTTTTAGTGGTCCAGGCTTCTGAGATGAGAGTGAATATCTAGTGATGTCTGGGAACAGATTGAGGTAATTATCACGTGGTGAATGTATTTTCTTTTGTTGTTTGACAGATTTCTGCTGACAGAGACCAGCTTTGGTAACGTCAGATGCTTCACAGCGGAGTCCAGGTGATAAATCTGGTATTGTTTTCCTTATTATATTTGATGTTTCAAAGATTTACTTGTCTTAATTCATTAGAATGCTTACTTTCATTTTGAAATGATATGAAGTAATTTCAAAGATGGCTCATTTTTTGCATTATAGTCAAATTATATTATTAAGTACATCTCCCAGTAGCGTAACCACACGAGAGAGTGGAGCGAGAAGAGGTTTATGATCCAAACACACAACAACAACCTGTTCAAAGCATCAGCATTTCCCAGCGGATTTATCTTGCACACCTTTGAACTCAGTCAGAGAAACAAGTTTCTTAAGTTTCAGATTTTTCTGCAGGCTGCTTAAAGCAGCGGGGGGTCACACTTTCTTCTTCACCTCTGCTTAGCTTTTGGGAAAACAGCACAACATAAACTAGGAACTCTCAGCTATTCTGACCTGTATGGTTGTATCATAAATGCATCGAATGCACCCCGGAACCACCTCGAGAGTTCAAAATGTAAACCATGTGGCAACTGGCTACCACAAAGCCCGGAACCCAGTGGGGAATAGAGTCAGTTTGGAGCACGTCTCAGCAAGAAAAACAGTGTCTGACATGTAAATATGTTGAGACGTAACAGTGACTTTTGCACATTTGGAGCCCCAAATGGCAGCAAGAGGTAACAGTTTAAACTGTATCTTTTATACAGATAAACACAGCCATCCTCAAAGGTGACAGCAGTAACCTGAGCTGTCTGTGATGCTTTATACCACAGGGATGAGAGAGAAGAAAACTCTAATGTGGGCTAGTGCCGCTTTCTGTGTACAGAAAGATGCTTTTTTATTACACTGTTTATAGTTCTCTTATAATTTTATATTTTTAAACCTCTGCTCATCCTCCACATACCCGATTCACAATTCAATTTGAACAGATGAAAAAGTCTACAGTATCTCACACTGAGGAGAATCATTACTCAGGGAGATTTGTGTTTTGTTCTTGAAGTTGTTGTAGGGCTTTTGTCACGTAATCTACCAAATGACACTGATTGTAAGTTATTGTAGAAAAATGGAGGAGAAAGAAAAAGAAAGACAGAGAAATAAACACCTTCTGGATTGCTCCTAGTATATGCTCAGGCAAATGTTATTGTACGGTACTTTTAGACTCCTTTATTTGTTCATCTATCATCAGTCTGCTTATGATCACTCATTTATGGATCGAGTTAATGGTGATTTACTTCTCTTCTTAAGGTATAGACCAGCGGTCCCCAACCCCCGGGCCACAGACCGGTCGTTTGGTACCGGGCCACGAGAGTTGAGGCTCGGGTGTGAAATTTATGGTTTTCAGGGTTTTTATCGGTCATTATCGGTTTCATTTTTTTTAGCGTTAATTCGGTTTCCCTGGGTCTTTTCCCGTGTGTTATGAATAAATCTTCTTTTTTTTGGTACCGGTACTGGTTTTATTTTGTTTTATTTATCCGCGACACCTTAAAGGCCGGTCCGTGAAAATATTGTCGGACATAAACCGGTCGTGGCGCAAAAAAGGTTGGGGACCACTGGTATAGACTACATTACTTTCAGCTCATGGTAGAAGTAGGACACTATCTCTGTGCTCTGTTGTTCAGTGGATGTGCATATGGAGAATAGTGCCATGTTAACTGAAGGATTTGATAAAGTTAGGGAAAAAAGTCCACCTTTACTGCTTCTATAGGATTTAAGAGTATAAGTACCAGCCAGGTGATGCTAATCAAATTCACTTGATTAATTGATCATCTGGAAGTGTGAGGACCTCTATAACAGAACAAAATTTGGTACCTTGTTGGTCTGTTAACACACATCTGAATGCTCCAACCTTCCCAGGAGTGGACATCCCAGCAAATTCACACCGAGGCCAGACTGTGCAGTGTTCAGAGAAACAGCAACACCTCACATTCTCAGTTAGCATATTAAAGGTTTATTTAATGACAGTACAATTAGGAAAAGACTTAATTAGCATGGCTTGTTTGGAAGTGTTGCCAGTGTTGTCTCTAAAATGAACATGGCAGCACAGCTTAGATTTGAACAAACCACAAGACCTCTGGATCAATATCCTTTGAACAGACGAGACCAAAGTGGAGCTGTTTGGCCACAGTGTACAGCGCCACATCTGGTGAAAACCAAACACGGCATATCAGCACAAACACCTCATATGAACTATCAAGCATGGCGGTGGCGGGGTTATGATTTGTGCTTGTTTTCCAGCCACAAGACCTGGACACCTTGCTGTGATTTATTGGGCCATGTTCCGCTCCGTATACCAAAATATTTTAGAATAAAATGTGAGTAAAGCTTGGCTAAAACTGACTGAAATCCTGTGGTGGACCCTTAAGAGAGCTGTACATAAATGAATGGATACAAAACTCAATGAAATGAAGCAACACTGTAAAGAAGAGTGGGTCAAACTTCCTCCACAATGATGTGAGAGGCTGATGAAACCATACAGGAAACAGTTACTTCAAGATATTACTGCTAAAGGTGGTTCTACAAGCTGCTAAATGATAGGGAGTACTTAATTTTTTACAAGACTGTACAAAGTCATGTGAAAACTTTCTTTTTCACATGACTCTACACCGTCATTTGCACTGGAAACACAGCTTTTTCTGGCATAAATCCTGGTATAATAAAAGCACCCTTTTCCCTTGCATTCTTCTGGGAGAATCTCATGGCACTAAACTGCTCTTTAAATTGGAAGAAATTAAAAGTGGAAAACTATCAGCTAGCTCACCTTTATCATCAGGAAATAACTAATGCTCCCATACAGAGAGAGGCAGAGACATTTCTTTAACTAATCATTGAGCGTTGCCCTCTGTCTCTCACAGTCACCATCTTTCTTTCTCAGCTGCTGGTGCTAAAAAGCTGGTGATGCATACTTTGAAGTACACTACACTACAATACATCACATTACTTTAATAGAAAGCAGAGTGTCTGTAGTTTTGATGGTATTTCGAATGATTTGGGGATTTCTAAATATCCTGATATACCAGGCATATACCATAATATTGTCAGACCGCTTGAGCCTATTTGTTTTTGCCTGTGGATCTGCCTACGATAAATAGTAAAACACAGTGAATTGTGTCTTCAGTACTGGATCAATAGCTTGTTTTGTTTGAATTTAGCAAACTTAATATACAGTAATGTCTAAAACTAACTGATATGGTGATATTGCCATTGCTATGCTGTCACTGCAGCTTCAAATGAGATAAAGTGATGTTTTGTATGTGAAAATTCTAGGCATAGCCTGCTTAGATTTCTTGAACCATTACATTTCAGAGCTTGAAAAATTGCCATGACAGTCATGAACGTTCACCCCTGAGTCCTTGAAATCATAAAACCGTGAGCTACATCATTTTGTAAGGAATGATAATAATACCTAGCGGGACCAATAACTCAATAACTACAAAGCAAACAATGTAACTGTGAGAGCTGAGCTGCAGATCAATACTTGTTTTCACTCACTGATCTTTGGTTAGCTGCAAACTCTGTTTTGAAAAGAGCTCATCATTTCTGTGCTTTAACACTATTTAACTATGTGGGGTTTTTTTTAGCTGTGGCTAAAAATGCAAGGCATCCTAACCCTTTTTAAAAAAAAATATTGCTGCTTCCAAAGGAAAATAACAACAACAATAATTATTTAAATTTTTAAGAGGACAACATCCCACCAAGATTTTTAAAGACATCAGCTGCACAGAGTTGGATACAAACGGAGCCCATCCTGAGGTACAATCCGTCCCCACTAATGGAAGCCAGTTCTTTCCTTACCTGTGTTGCAAATCCAGTTTTTAACGTCATTTACTCCTTGAAAAGTGAATACTGAAAGTTTTCTTCTCCTCCCACCCTGCTACATACTTGATTCTAATCTGCTATGTTTCTACCATTAAAATAACCGCAGAGTAGCATCACACCTATAAATTTCCCAGAAGAACAGTGACTATGAGTTTTGATTTGTGGCAGAAATTGCCCATTAGTCCAGAGCGTAAAACTTAATTTGGAGAAAGGTGGCTCTGTGGTGCCACCACTTTCAGTTTCTGCTGATTTTACCGACTGATTCACACATAAAAATCAGTCCTTGTTCATCTTTAAAATGGCCATCCTGCGAAAAGCCCGGTCATGGTAGTTAGAACACAAAACATATTGCAGAAAAGGACACTGCAGTGTTCCAATTACACAGCTAAATGACACAAACATGAGCCCTGTACCTGCTGTGTTAAGACTTTGAGCCAGCCTTTCTTCATGAGCTGAATAGAAATGAAGCTTTTGCCAGTTAAATTAGCACTTGCCAGCCACCAATTAAATTAACACAATACTCAGGGAAGACTTAGTTTTTCCTCTTAGTATTTTCGGCGGTCTTTGAGACAGTCACTGGAATCCTGGTAATGATCCACCTCCTGAGTTGAAACGCAGCGTAGATCCATCTCTGAAGACAGTTTCTCTTCTGACAAGAAATGACTTTGCTCATTGTCATTTCAGCCTGAAATTATTCTCAAATTAGTACCACATTAATCACAATGACAGCTCCGAATGTAAATGACTCTATAAAAAAGAGGGAAGAATTTATCTCAAGCTTGTTCAGCGACCAGCAAAGTGGTGCAACCACCTAAACTTATGGAAACTCTTCACTCTCTGCATGATGTGATTATGCTGGTTTTCTTGTCAAGTGGTGGCCTGATGGTTCTTGGATTGTTTTCCTTTCCTGCATAATTGAGGATGATTAAAATGAAACTATGCATCGCCATGCTGCTCTGCCCAATTCTGCGTCAAACAGACCATTTGTGAATTAATCTAACCAGGCTGTCAGAGCTGTCTGTTTCCTGTCAGAAGTTCAGCATCAATAATGGGGGCATACAAGTCCGCCAATGGCTTCCTTCAGTTCGTCAAACCTACGTGGCGCCTGACAGGCGGTTGGAATTGATAGGGGACGTCGTTATGAAGGTTGTTATGCTAGGCTCCTCGAGTCTTTTCCAGAATGTACTTTTAGAGGAGCAGAGGAGCTGCCAGTCAGCCGCCGAGCTTCATGACAGGCAATTTAATCTCAAGGAGAATGGAGGTCTTTGGAGTATGTCACAGCGGAGAACTCGGAGACAACCCACCCGCATCTTATTTCCTCATGTTGCACTGTATGTACAGCATTGTGATAACAATTTATGCGGATATAAAAGACAGTTAGTTTATAGGAACAGGAATAAGACTAATCTGAAAGAGCTCCAGATGTGTTTCACCGTCAGTAGGAGTTTGCTGCACAGAGTTTTAAACCACTGGTGTTAATCAGAAGTGGCCGCCAACTGCTACTAAGAACTGTAGCGAGTATTCAGTATTTTTATATAACACTACATCTCATGTTATGTTAAATGCTTGCTCTTCTTCATGAAAGGGAAATATCAGCCAACTTGGCTCAGTGAGCACTAGACTCAGTTTGAAATGTTGTGGTGGTTATATTGTAGCTCTCAATCTCTGGCTCTATACAGACCAATTTTTTAGTCCTACCAGTTTAATCTTTCATTATATAATAAATGCATAAAAAGCAACTGTAAAAATGTAGCACACAGCTCTTATGCTTATATATTGTGCAAGAACAATTTAAAGAGTTTTCCCATTTCATAGCACAAGTAGGTCAAGGGATAGTCTTAGTTTTAGCCCAAATGTTATTACCTTCACCAAGGAGGTTATGTTTTTGGTACGATTTGCATGCCTGTCATTCTGTATGTAAACACAATAGCTTGAAAGATTTTTAATAAATTCTGAGGGGTGTAGAGTAGGGTCATGTTAACAATCTACTAAATTTTACCTTACATCCATCAAGGTCAACTTTATCATTTATCCGGTCTTTAAGTGATGACCTGATGAAACCTGTCCAAACTACTATGCGTTTATTAAGGCTCTTGTGCTTTTAGCATTTTTAATGCTTTGTATTTTGTTCTACTTAATCTGAACAAGCCCCTAAAAAAAGTCAGCAATCACTGTCGGCCTCTCTCAGTTTTTATTAGCACTATTCATTTTAAAGCTCAGTTTTTAAAACCTTACAATGTAACTACAGCCCAGCCCATGCAGCAGTATATTAATGACTAACCTTATATTGCAGTTGTTCTCCTGACTGAAGTTTGGTCCGTTTACAGCATCCTGCCATGCAGTTACATTTTTCCACTCAATAAGTTTTATTGAGTGGAAAAAAGTTAGCGTTCATCCTCCAGCTTCACTGTGTTTATGTTATGCTAACATAGCTGTGTCGCTAGCGATCACATAGCACATCATAATATACTTATCTGACTGTTTTGTTTCGCTTAATTCAATTCAATTCAATTCAGTTTTATTTATATAGCGCCAAATCACAACAACAGTCGCCTCAATGCGCCTTATGGTCCGAAAAATACGGTAATTGTTACAGCTGGTAGAGCATCCACACTGATCATTTTATTACAGATGAAGTAATTTAGACAGTTTTTAACTCTCAGTGATGCCACGGTGTTCGTTTGACTTTGGGACCTGAAGCGGAGTTTGGACCCGGAAACGGCTCATGACGTCAGACTTAAAGACCGGATAGGTCGAAAATTGACAAAAAGCCTTGAAAAACATCCATGGAAATGCTTGTTAGATTAATTGTTGGCTGTAAATTGGCTTTAGATGTGGATGTGAGAGTATGGGGTCATTCTGACCCACCTCTTGCACTATGGCATGTGGAATAGGTTCCAAACCTGTGACCTAAGCTGGATGAGCACTTAATAGAACTCATTTATAGATGGTCCGACACTCCCCAGTTAACAGTTAGTAGATAGCTATGACATGATTGCATTATTATTGTTTGACTACTGCTCAGCCTAAGCAGTGGTGATATTTTAAAATCAAATTATAACTTTTAACATAAGGCTATTGTTAAGCATCTTATTGGCCTACTGTTAAACTAATTACACATAAAACAGCTAAAAAAAAACTAACAAAGAAGTTAATAAAAGAAATAGGACTAAAAGAAAATGTAAATACTTAAAGCATTTTACCTGTTCAGCTGATGCCACTTTCCACTTATGCCCACTAATTAATTACCTTAAGCTGAATCATCCATCGCTATAGGTGAATGCAATTAAATGTGACTCGGTGTTCTCTAGCTGGAGGCGGAAGATAAACTCCCCACTCCTTTCTTTCTCACACACTGTGTTTTTACAGAAGTGGAGAGCGGCTACCTATTCTGTCTGTGACACACAATTAGTGCCATAGCAACTGGATGTTGCCATATTATTCAGCTGCAATGTTTCGCCCCACCCTACTTATCTCAGTCACTGGGTCTCACAAGTTTTCTTGCAGAAACCCAGTTAGAAAGTTAGCACATGGCAAACATTAACATCAACAACTTTGATCTTTCCAGTCTAGAAGAAACAATCCCACTCTCTGAAGCAGTGGAAAGTGGAAAGCTACTGTTACGATTCTTACTTTGAAAGCTAGGCATTATTTCTTTCTGAGGGTATCTACTTTGGTGATAAGAGTTACTAGGTGCTTGAGCCACGGTTATCCACCCAATTCACTTGAGCACATGTCCATCCACATTTGCCTTTCCATTGCCATTTCAAAAAGACATAACATCATGCTTTTTACTGTTAGTTGAATTTTTTTTTCACCTTTTATGTCTCTTGTTGCGACCTTAATTGTACAGGCCGCTATATTATCCATGTCTTTATGGACATTGCTTTGTGCACTGGTGCACAGTCATGTTGGAACAGGAAGGGGCCATCCCCAAACTGTTCCCACAAAGCTGGGAACATGAAATTGTGCGAAAAAAATATGGTATCCTGAAGCATTAAGAGTTCTTTTCGCTGGAACTAAAGGGCCAAGCCCAACTCCTGAAAAACAACCCCACACCATAATCCCCCTCCACCAAACTTTACACTTGGCACAATGCAGTCAGACAAAGATCATTCTCCTGGCAACCACCAAACCCAGACTCGTTCATCAGATTGCTAGACGGAGAAGAATGATTCGTCATAGAGAACACATCCCCGCTGCCCTTGAGTCTAGTGGCAGTTTGCATTGTGCTTGCTCGTGTGTATGTGTGTGAAAGAGTGTGTGCATGTTAAGCTTCCTGGTTTCTCTCTGTTTTTGTTGTTATGTTAAAAAGCAATTTAGATTATGTGTATGTGGTCTGTGTGGGAAATTTCTGCCAGGTTTGAAAAAATGGTTTGCTTGTGTGCATTTAGCAAGTTTAGCAGTCATAGGCTGTAAAAATGCTTTTCAGTGCTGTGAAGTTTAGTGTATGGGGTGGACTGAGTCATTTTTAGAGCCTGCATCAAGTGTCCACTGTAGGCACTACAATTTTTGGCACTTCCGCCCTGGAGGCTGTTACTTGGATGGTACTGAATGTGCCAGGGTTCTAGTCCAGGTGATATCAACTTACACCTCAAGAAAGCAATTAGAGGAGGGGTGCATAATGGCAGAAGTGTCTTTGTTTACTTTAGGTCATATAACAGGGTATGTCATAGCTACACAGCAATGTCTTGATGCATGCTCAATCATCCAGGTAAGTAAATCCCAAAAGGTTGATTCTGTTCATCTGGACGTAGCGTTTCCAGATGAACAGAATCAACCTACACAGCAATGTTCTTGTGGGGGTTTCAGACCATTTTAAACATTTTTCTTGTGAAGGTGAAATCCGTTTTCTCACAGTGGCAAACATCAAAAGTAAGCAGCAAGAATGGAAAATCAGGGCTTCGAGATTTGAATAATGCATCTGATTCTGTTGTTGCTTTGCCAACATCTTTGACATGTCAATCAGCGTAGGCGGGAGCATTCGGTTGATAAAGTTTAGTTTTATAACTGGTGGCTATGCTTTTCAGTTCTGTGCAGTTCCATGTTTTTTCATCTTATGACCTCAGTTATATACTGGATGTATATAAAAAAATAATGTAATGTTCTGTAACTCTTTCATAGGTGATGTTTTGATGATTCTGCTGCTGTCCTGGCCCTGACTTTGTTTCATTAGGTTTCTCTTCTGATTTAGGTTGAACCAACAGTTCTGGCCCGCGGGATCATCAAAAGAGAAGAGAGTAATGCAAAGGACCTTTCTGTAAATAGAGACATCCTTTCTTCTGGACTGCGGTTAATCTTTGGAAAACTTTGGATGCTTCTTCCTGAACTCTATGGACATCAAAAAGAGGAGCAGATCCCATTAAAAGTACTGATCATTCAGCGCTCCTTTTCAAAGGACTCCGTATGACTAGCCTTACCGGACAACAGGATTTAATCTGACATTGTACTGCTTGTAGTGGAATACAACAGTGAACTTTGCCTATATGTTATTTATAGAGTAATATCTCGTTCACAGGAAATTTGTTTTGGGTTTTTTTGCATCACATGTTGTCCAGGGTGAACAGCAGGTCAGTATGTCGTATAAGCATTGCAAATATCGAACACAAAATGTATCGTGGCTTTCTTCTCTAACAGAGTGTAGTTTGAAAAGTTTAATATGGGTTAAATATATTTAAATGGGGTGGTTTTCAAAGAGATACACAGCCACAATCAAGAGGAATTCAGCCCAAATGCTAAAACATGGAAATGTTACACCAAACCAGCACTTAAAAAAATGGCACCAACTGGTCAAACCTACCAGACGGCAAGAGGAATCCAGGTGTGGTCTGAAGTTCCTCTGAAAATCATTCTGTTATTTCCTGCCACTTTTATCAGTTAAAAAAATTATTATTAATTTATTATTATTAATAATCTTTTTTGGAATATGGCTCGGGAGTTTTGACAAGAGTGTAGTGTAAATTAAACACAGCATCTGGCGGCCAGCTGGGCGATGACATCAGCGCTCCTGAAGCTGTCTTCAACTAGTTACTCAAGTATGATTTGCTGATCACCTTTTAGTAGGTATCGCTGACACTTCCTTTGTCTGTGTAAGTGATGACATCAGTAATAAACTATGGTTGTGTAACTAAAGCCACGTGTCTTTGAACCATCTGTATGTTGACAAAGACTGAATGGCTCCACAGTGTAGTGGCTTACACATTTGCCTACCAGGTCTCTGGGAAGCGAGACAAATCTCTTTGGGGTTGCATCATGAAGGGCATCCAGTGTTATGGCAGCCCCTTAAATATGGCAGTCCCCTTTTTGGACTTTGGAGATTTTTATATGCTGTTCTTTTAAACTGTGTCCCTCTCTCTTCTGAATGAATTGACACAGAATTTCATACAAACATTCGTGGATCCCACAAAATGTTAAAGGTATAGTGTGTTAAATGTCGCCAGGAGAGGTCAGTAGATTGCAGATTGCAATAAACTCCATTCTGTTTTCTTACGCCTACCTATTCAAGTGCACAATCCTAGCTACAGTGCCTGCTGTAGGACAAAGAACTCTGGTTCAAGGCAGCCTAGACTGTCAGCCTGCTCTTTACTTCACCTGTCAGGATGTGTCCACGTCTATTTACTCTGGAGGAGGCTTTAAAACTTTGTGAAAGGAGGCTGATGGCCTATGTAGATGAGTCAGTAAAGCAAACTTCTGTCAGATGACAGTGAGGTGAATTGTTGGTGATAGTCTGAACTTTGCTGTTGTTAGTTGCTATTAGCCTGTTAGCTGCTGTTAGCCGGCAACTTTCTTTGAAGTGGATTTAACATGGTTGGACTCTTAGTGAATAAACTCTAATATGACATGAGAATGTAATCAAACTGTTTATCAGAGGAACAACATTAGCTGGCATAATGTTAGCTTATAATCAGCTTTTGTTGTTTAGCCAGCTGGTTGTCAGCTGTCCCGAAATGGGAGGGTTACGACTTTAGTATAGGAGATGAGGCTTTAGGTGAGGAGGAAGAGGATGAGGTGGAAATGTGGGAAGAGAGAAAGTGTCATGGCTGGAAGCCAAAACATGGAGTGGACCCAAAAACAGATTCAAGCCGAGAAATAGAACTTTGACACGAACAAAGGTTTGATTTACAATGAGGTGAAGGTACAAGATGATAAAAATAGAAACTGAAATACAATGACTGTGAACTAAGAACAAACTGAGACAGGCTATGACCTAAGAACTAAGAAAATGGCATGGAGCACTATGTACAAGGGCGTAGGGGCTTTCAACTAGGCTGCCCCGGGACATGAGTGGTGGACCACGGGACTCGGCGAGGGGGTACAGTGGTATGAGCAGTGTTGGGCAAGTTACTTCTTCAAAAAAGTAACTTAGTAACTGAGTTACAAGATTCTAAAAGTAATTAATTACTTGAAAAGTAACTATTGCGTTACTTTTAAAAAAAAAAAATAAAAAAAAAATTTTTAATTTTAAAAAA
>VUQG01020040.1:0-14558 GCA_015106755.1 Etia nguti
GGCAACATCATGAATGAAGCAGAGCGTGAAAAGACATAAAACAATTTACCTATAGTGGGGTTTTTAATTTGCATAAATACAGCTTAACACCGTTTGAAGGAAACAAACTCGAGGTGTTAAAAAAAGTTGCTTCGTTAGTTTAAACGAAGGATTTCTTTTTAAGAGTAAAATTTCCAAATTTGTTTCTGATAATATAATTATAATGTCTAGATTCTCTTCACCTCTGAGCAATAGTTTCCTCTTCTTCTCTTTCCTCAGACCTCACCACGGGACAGCAGCACAGCGAGTTCTGACAACAACAATATGAGAAGAGAAAGAAAAAGAGAGGAATAATTTTATTTAATGGAGAACAGTTTAACAAAGATATTTTTTTCGACTGGGTGGCCTGTTGTAGTATTACTGTTTAGCTTCCACATGAAAAAGAGATGTTCGCGTTTTTTTGTTTGTTTGTTTTTTTAGTCTCTGAATCACTTGTATTTCTCTTTTATGTCCCCTTTCCCCCCCTGTTTCTCTGTTGTGAATGGAAACCTTGGAAAAAAATTGTAAATACAGGATATGAATTTGTCTTTAAAGAATATATTTTTTGGGAACTAAATAAATGTCATTATAGCGCTTTATTACTGAAGAAAATCCCACCACCTGTATTTAATAAGAGAGGACCAATTTTCAGCCAATGAAATTGAAGAAAAAAGGGCAGAATGCAGATTAAGAAGCACTGTAAACTTCCTAAACTAAGAACCCATTATAATTAGTATTGTTATCCTTTTTTAGTGGCTGAATTTAGATTTTTTATAACATAAATTTACAATATGTAACCAGTACAATACAAAGAGTGCAATTAATGTATGCAGAGAAATTCTCCTTTAGTAAGTTTTCCCTTCAAGAGCTCAAGTGAATTACAGAGGATTTGGTATTTTAAGGGTAATTATTTATCTATATTAATATACTTATAATACAAATATTGCAGTTAATCTCCAGCTGACCTCGTGGTCCCTGTGTCTAGTTTGTTTCACACGAACCATGCAGTGTCAGCTCCTTTATTTTTTAAACTACCAGGAAAGGCAGTTTTATTGAAACCTGCACTCTCGCCAACAAAGCTCGAAGACTTATGCCTGCGCCTTGGAAGCCACTGCAAACGCTGCGGAAATTGAAAATTGAAGATTTCCAGGACCTTGTGAACCTGTGCCTGTGCTTTCAGCCCAGGCCTCCTCGCTTTAATGTTGGATTATACCCCTCGGTGCCACCACTGCCGCCTCTGAAATATGGATCAGACGGAGAGGAAAGGCCAGCAAGCCAGTATGGGGGCAGCAGCTCACGGGGAGGCGAGAGAAGGGGTAGGGGCGGTGGTGGTGGGCTTGTGTGTCACTTTGTGGCATCCTTGACGTTCACAGGCCCAAAGACAGGGGGGTGCATAGAGAGAAAAAGAGAGAGAGAGAGAAGATGGTGGGGGGTCTGAGGGCTGCTAACGGTGACTGTTTTCAAAGCTGTGGTCCGATGGCTTGGTTTAGCGGCACAGTTTGGGGCCTCTCAAGGGGCCCAGACAGCTCCAGGTTTACGTGCAGATAAAATTTAGATTGAATGGGCAGAAGTGTTTGTTGAAGTCTCTACTACAAGTCTTTGAAAGTTTGATATTTAAAACACTTAATAGTTAGATGGAAGAAGGGAAGTGGCCTTAGCGAGGTGCCGTTAAAATGTGGCCTGTAAAGTGTATGATGAATTTTAAGCAGGGAAGTACTGCTGAAGTCTATAGAAGTAAAAATCTGGGGGTAAATTTGGTTTTAAAAAATTACAAATATGCAAAGGTGGAAAAATCTATATGTGGCAACATGTTAGATAGCTGCTTTCTGCCATCCAGTATCTTAACATCAACAGTTGATGACAGGATAGCAGCTTGTGCATTTACTTTGATTTCTTTGTTAAAGAGTTTTGTGGAATGGAAATTAATCTAAATGAGGTCCAGATTGGGCATCGAGCAAAAATACAGTTAGATGGTGATCTGAATGCCAATCATGCTCTGGAAGGGGAGGAAAATAAAATCAGAGCCACCAGGTTTGTGAATCTGGAGATTGGCTCAATGCTGCCACCTGACTCTCAGAAAAAGTAGAGCACGGCTGCCCCCACAGTGGTGTCTGCACCACCTCTCAGGTACGATACGCAGACCTTTGCTGCGGGATTGGGTTTTGAAAGCCGAGCAGCTGCTGGAACTGTTCTTTGCAAAAAGCTGACATCCTGACATCCATCCAATCAGAGGCGAAAAGAACAACTTTGCAAATCTGGTCATTTTTTTATTTTATTTTGATAAACTGGAAAGGTTTTATCTGAGACATAAAATATATGAAGATACACTTTTTTCTTTTTTCCTTTTTTAAATTGACACTTCACTGGACTCAGACGCAAAGCAGTGAGGAGTAACCCTAAGCCAGGCATCATATACTGCTTATTATGAACTCCAGATCAAAGACCACAAGTACTATAGTCTTGTCATCATTAGGGCTACCCTCTGAACAAAGACCAAAAATGCCCGTCGCCATGGTATATATATGTTTTTCTAAGTCAGACTGTTTAAAAAAACAAGTAAAATACTTTATGTTCACATTATAATTTTAAAATCTTATATTTGATCTATTGTGCTCTGACATCATAACTTTTATTAGATTATCCTAAAAATTTGATCCTGTTTAAATAACAATATAGGCGCACGTGATTAAAGTCTGAACTTTTACATTAGCCTTTTTTAAATTAATTTTTTACAGTTATTATCATATTAATGGTCGAGTTCAGTTCAGTTATTCTATTGTCTACGCTGATAAACTTTCTCTGGCTGGCTCTCGAGAAATCCTCCACACAAAGAACAACATGAAACAACATACATAATCCTCCAATAAGAATCACTCAAATTTATATGTATATGAAAAAACACTAAAAAACTAAACCTTTCATTTTTAAACTGACATGTAGCAAATTTATCAAAGGAGTTATTAAAGGAGCATGTTAGCCGTTAGCTGACTCAAAATCCCCCTTAAAAAACACCTTTTCTGATTTTGCATTTCTGTGGACAAAATACAAAGTGCTTATTATCTCAAGGAGATGTTGGCAGGCAAATTTTGTTACTCCTGGACAAAGGCAGGCCATTTTTAAAAAACCTGTTGTTTAAGGTAAGCTACCAGGCCACCGAGTGTGGTTTCATAACGATGTTGGAACCTCGCCTTAAATCTGACGTGCGTACGAGGTGTGGGGAAAAAAAGAGGAGCGTCGTGACCGGTGACGCTTTCTCAAACGTCTGCATGGCACTCGTCTGTCCCTCTGCTTTCCCACCCACGTACCCAGAGTGTCAGCAAACGAGGGACGGAAAGAGCAAATTTAAGTCTAAAGAAGGCAAATGAGAGAGGGAGAGATGATGCAGCGAGGGTTTTCATTGATGTGAGAGCGGCGTGGAAGGGAGCCAGACACTTGAGGCCATTTTCATTTCCTCTGCCAGCTCTGACAGACTGCCATCAGCGCCGCTGAGGAGAATATCAGCCGCTCTCCTCGCTCGCACACCCCTTCACTCTTTCGAACAATATGTTATTCTTTCAGAGTTGGAAATCAGTGAGCTTAGCATGATGGGGCTGAAAATGACATCAAATGGCCTTTTTATATCGGTTACACGGCGTGTCCAAAACATGTTGTGTTATGAAAGGAGTGGAAAAAGCAGTGCAGATCCAAAATTTGATTAAGTTTTTCTTTTGTTTGTTTTTTTTTCTTTTTGTTGTTGTGCCAAAGCAAACTTCATCAGAGTTTAGGGTCCAAATTGTCCTGAAACTTTTCAAATGGTAGACCGGGTAAAAATTCCAACAGTTTATAAAAAGAAACACAACACAACACAAGACTTTCTGTGAGGAGTTTTTAGAGTCATATCAACTCCTCAAACTCTCAGTGTGAGCAGAGTCTTTATTGGTGCTTTGGTATTCTGATATAGGCTCTTTGGTGAGTTCTAATCCCCATTAATAAGGCAGATTATGGAAGGGATTTGGCTTTGATTTGCGTGTCCCACTGCTCTTTTCTGTCAGCGTCTCACTCTCTCTATATATATCCTCGCGTTTCCTTTCTCTCTGCTCCTCTGTCGTCTTGATGGGATGTTCAGGGATTGAACAATGATCGGGCCTCCATGTGTCATCCCCCTCGCAGCCCCCCCGTCATCACTCTTTTGCCATCCTCCTGCGATTATGCCCACATGCATGAGGGCTCCCGGTCGCCTGAATAGATTTGTTAAAGGCCCCCAGTGGATGAGAGAGGTCCAAGCCTCGAAGCCTGGCCCTCGTGTGCAGGTCTATCCCCTTTTCGAGGCACTCGGCATGGGGGTGAAATCCCCACCGGTTGCCCCTTCCTCCTACAGCGGTTACCCCTCTGCTCCTCCGCCACGCAGAGATAATCGGGCTTATGTAAAGACGACGTGCTCTTTTGACAGTCATCAGCTCATCAGTGATCCAATCGAGCCCAAATCCGCCATTGTTCACCCCTCAAAGTGTCTCAAATCCGCTTGTGCAGGAGAGAGGGCCTGCACTCTTTATCCTGCCAATCACTCCTGACATTCCTGCCACAGTTGCCATGGCCTAGGGTCAGAGGTCGTGAAAACAGAGAGCATGAGCTGACTTGCGGAGAATGGCGAAGCGCCGAAGGAGGGACTCTCTGCTCAACGGCCCCATTGGTCATCCAACGCAGGGGGTAAATGTAGACAAGTTAGGACTCTATAGCCCCGCTGAGAGGGCCAGCCGGACAGAAAGGGACATGAGCAGGGAAGGAGAAAGAAAGGGGGGATGATGAGGCAGACAAAAAGGCCATGGGAAGAAAAAGAGGGCAAGAGAGGTGTGTGGGGGAGAAATGAGAGTTAGGGAGGGTCAGTGTTTGATTGCCAAATAGGCTTTACAGAGCTTGACCTCAAGGGGCTTGGAGAAGAAAAGGACTGACACACGGTTAAAGTCCCTGGAGAAGTAATAATTAACATGGTAGTTAATATTTGTGGAATTTTTAACAGACTTTCTGCATGTAAAACTCTTTAACACTGGAGCTCGAGACCATGCTACAAAAAAAACAAAACAAAACAAAAGGGGGGAAAAAAATCAGGTTTGATCCGTGTGTGTGTGTCTGGATGCTAACTGCTGTGCTGTAATTTGAAATGGAAATGTACCTCCCAATGCAATGAAGCTAATGCATGTCATCGCAGGATAAGCGGGGCACTGGGTTAAATCTGTTGTAATGTTGTCAAAAGAATAATTTTCTGTAACCAGTGTATACGTAAGTGAGCAAATGTTTAGCCTAGACAAGATATCATAGGGAATTTAGACCATTCACTGTTCCTCCGCAGGGATTAGTGGAATTAGGCATTTGCACAAAAGCAAAGTATCAAAACTCATGGGTAATTCAACAAGCTCCACAATACTGAGTTTACAGAGTGCTGCTGCTTAGCCTGCTTTATTGTCACGTTGCAGCTGCGAGTACCGTACAGACAAACAGCAAACGTCGTCACTGCCTTTAAAAAGCAGACAAATTTAAAATACAGGGGGAAAATACACACAACAAATGCTATGAAAGAGTGGGAGTGATAAGTCTTTTCTCTTGCTGTCTGCCTATTCACGGCAATAATCTGAGAGAGGAAGCAGATTAGGAGCGAAGGGGAGGTTTGCGGTAGGGTGTTCGCATCGATGGCTCTTTTCAGCCATTTTGAAACAATGTTTAGCCACGGGTTTGTTATAGCGTCGAAACTTAGCTTAGTTTGCTGCTGGGAGAGTGCTAAAGGCGGGCTGAGGACTGACTGCGTCTTTGTTCAGCATCCATTGAGGCACGCTGGTGTGTTAGAGAGAGGCGGAGAAGCTGCCCGAAAAATCAGATGTTGGGGATTTCTGTAATTTGTGCCACAGTTTTCAGAATATCTGGGAAAATGTTGCGGGGAATGTACACCGCAAATGCTTGTTGAGGGTCTATGAACTCACTGACAATGCACTGATATTGCGAACACCATTAACCCATGATTTGACTTTTTGTAGTAAAAAATAACTTTTGTAGCATGGAAACAGCTAGAAAGCTATACCAATCAGTTTTTGTTTATTAAGCCATGAAAGCATTGTGTACTTCATAAGATCAAGTAAGAAAGGAAAAATTCCAATACAAACGACTTGTGTCAGTCACATTCTAGACACGGCAACAATTTCAATGGGCACAATACTAAACTACAGAAAAAAGCCATCTTTATGAGCTGTAATTACCCAGATAATTACTTAAAAGGGACCTATTGGTACAGTGGCCCAGAGATATCACATGCACTCCAACTTAAGAACACACAAGCAAAAACAGACAAATGCTGGAAAAATACACAAAACACAACATAAGTTGAATAAAGCAGAAGTGTTTTCGGAAATACGTTAATGTGACGGAACAGCTGAAGTGACAGAAGTCAAAAGAATCGAAGGTTTGTCATGTTATTGTATCTATAAAATCACTTTTGTTATGTTTTGGGGTTTTTTTTTCATTGGTCTTCGCTCTTTGACAGACCAACAACAGCACAGGCATTGAGTACCCCACAGACCAGTTGTACCGCATATTTTTAACACTGCCTCTAGCTGACAATATAGTCTCTGCAGGTAAATGGGCACTCTGTAGCTACCAATGAACAGATGAGCTGCTAACACAGCTGAACCATAATTTCCTCTTTAGCTGGATTTTGCTAAATGTAACTGATAAGAGCAGTGGTGTACTCACTTGTGTGTGAAATAATTGAAACCTGGAATCCCTCAGTATGGTGGACATTGATTTTTGCTTTCCATGTCAACCAACCTTGGGCAGCTTTTGCCATACTAATCAACTGCGGCACATTTGTAGAAGACAATGCTAATATGGCCAGCATTTTTATACAATTATTCTCATTCATTTTTCCCAATGGAGCTCTTGGCATCAAAGAGAAACAAAAACTCAGTAAAGCTACTAACACACTAATTTGTAAAATATTTACCTGGCAAACATTAGCATTAGAGGTGTTATTACCATGGTAATGAAACATGAAAAACCAATGATTTAATATAATCTACTCTGACTTACATCCCTTTCAATAACTACAACACTACACTGCATCCTCAGCTTATCAACACACTTTATGGCTAATTAAGGTTAGCTGACTAATGCTAGCAAAATTTGACTTTCTGTGAAACAGCTAACCCTCCAAGAAAAGCTACTTTCTGGTTGCTCCCTCGCCACAACCCTAACTAACCCTCAAACATAACACAAAAACATAGCAGGTGTAGTTGGTGCTCGATTTTAGCTTAATGATATTTTGTGTACAAAATGAACGCAACATATATCAGTCATATTTGTTCATACTGCTTTTAGACAAGTTACATGTTATGAAGTAAAATGACTGAATGACTGAAGACATTTCCCCCCACAATTTTCAAAACAGCTCGTGATGTTAGCATTGTTAGCATTGTCACTGTGAACATGTTAGCATGTTTGACCTCAAACTACGGCAGTGCCAAGCAAACGCATAGAAAAGCTTCCCATTACCTCTAAATTGGAGGTATCTAAAGACTTTTAAACAACATATTTTAAAAAAATAGCTAAAAACTACATTTAAATTCATAATAGAATGAGATCATGGTCTCTGGTAAGATACAGTAAGACGGTGAAACTCCCCTCCCCCCTGCTGTCTTTACTTTGTGAATAATGATAGATGGCTCATGGGTCACATATCTTCACAGATTAATTACACTTGAGATGCATGCACGTGCATGTACATACACTGTATCGTTCTACCACACACACACACACGCACACGCACACGAACAGTTGCAGAGTAATGCGAGTCCTCATTCATTTGCCCAAGTCGTTTAGGGTAATAGAGCTTAATGGAGTGTATTAACCCTGTCCAGCTTGCATTTCCCCTCCTCAGATGTGTGTGTGTGTTCACGCACATGCCCAGGGAAAGGGGAAACCTGCCAACTGTTTATCTGCAAGACACACACACACACACACACACACTGGGGGAGTACAGATCTGGTTTCCCACTGTCACAGATGCTTACCCGCCTCTCCATTAGAGATGTGATTGGAGTGGACATAGAAAACCAGCAGCCTTGTTCCCATAGGGGCAATCTGAGGAAATTATTGCCCAGCTCCTCTCCAGGGAGTGTCAGCGCTCCAGAAAGAAGCACTTAATCGACTGCTATCACATGCGACTTCTCTGTTGGCTGCATTGCATAGGTTTTTGAGGCATTTGGTGTGGATTTATACTAGTGAAATGCATTTGATGACACGTGATCAGTCATGGCACACAGTAAGGCTCTCACGGGAGCTGCTGAGCTCTCTAGATGTAGAATGCAGAGATCAGACAGTTAGCAGCATTTGCTGGGAAATAAATGATCAGTGGAAATGAAGATTGATGCCATAGTTAATATCTTTTGTCTACCTAAACCCACATTTCTGTTTGATATGTGGATAAAAACTTAAGATAGTATTCTTCAGAAATGACACTATTTTTTTTAAATTTAATCTTTGCTGTATTAATTGTTTGGCCTGGTGCATTTTAATAGTATAATATGCTAATTGGCAAAAACTGGTGTAAGCTCAGCTGGGGTAGACGCTGCTGGTGGTCAAATTTCTTGGGAGGTCCAGTCATGGATGTAACATGAAATCTGCAACCACACCCAAGTGGACAGCATGCAGACAAGCAGATCTACTGTGTCATCTTTAGTCACTCACACAGTTGTGGCTGACCTCCTCACCCTGGTCAATAACAACTGCAAACTGAGCCTGCTGCACCCTCGGGCTTACACCACCACACACAAGCAAATACACACACACAGGCACCACCAGCATTGTCATAATGGTGTAATTCTCTAGACTGCCAGAGGATGGCACCTGAGGTCTAAGCTGTGGAACCGCAGCAGCTGAAACACCAGGGAAAATGTGAAATAGTGAATCTATTATCATGGTATTCCCCCTCATCTGTGATTCTAAGGTGGGCACATCGGCACAGACTGATAACTTTGTGATGTTCTGATTCATTTTGAAATTTGACCTTGGTTATCTTGTTTACCATTGAAATAATAACCCATATCCCAGGTTCAGTGTAGCAGCTCAAAAGTACTTCTAATATTTTAATTATTCAAGTTTATCCGACTTTGGTTTGAACCAACCTAAAACACAGCTACATTAAAAAAAACAACATAAAATATAGTTCCTTCAAAAGAAAGAGAACAGAGATATTTAAACTGAAATATTTGATTTTTGCACAATAATGATACAGACACAGATCTATAGTAATACCAAATAATGAGAGAGTAAAGCCCGTCTTTAGAAAATACAAAGCTTTAATTCAGAATAAGAGATAATAATGCCGGTCACATAGGTTGAGTAATTGTTTTGAGACCAGTAGGGGGATATAAATGAAGACAAACCAAGGCAGTCCACGAGAGATAATGGACAAATAAATACAGGATCAATGGGCGAGTTAAGGCAGGTTAAAGTGTTTGTTAAAGGCTCTATCGGTCCCTGTGGACTGAGGCTTGCGGAGTTGAATAATGGATGTCCGCTCCCGAAGTAATGAAGTGGAAATGATAGGGAGGAATACGACTGGCCTCCCAGGGCTCAACGCAAACTGTACACACTCTTAAGAGCTTCCTGTAGCCTAAACCTGTCTCGCTCTCTGCCTGTGTCTGTCCGTGTCTACCTCTTAGACTCACACACACACACACACACACACACACATACACACACACACACATACACGCACGCTGCACATTGGCTAAGAGGGTTAGCTTGTCTCTGTTCCTCTGTCTTACATCATTGATGAGGAAGGCCAGGGCATTTATAGTATCCCACTCAGAGTTCAGCAGCTCCAGATCTTCCATGAGGCTCTTATTAGACAGGAGCAGGGAAGCAGCACGCAGAGATAGCATGGCTGCTACTCAGTGGTCAGACAGGTTACTTGGTGTTGGCAGCCTTGTTTGTGGATCAGATCGAGCCTGGCTTGCACTTGTACTTGGTTGGTGCCATCGTGCTTAACAAGAGGCAGCCTCTGTAGACCGTGTCTTGTGGTGGAAAAGAAAGGGCTATTTTCTTTCCTCATGATCCATTTATTGCTTATCCTCTTCTGTCCTCTTCTTCCTCCCTGAACATCCCTGCTTTTTTCTCAAAGAGCAGTAGCATGAACGTGAGGTGGAAAAGTTACCTCACGTTACCCTCATTTTCATTTGTCTTGCTGGTTTAACACTGTGAGACGAAGAAGTCTAACATGAAAATTTATTTTATTTTTATTATGTTTTACTTGACCTTTCAGTATCTCAAGTTTTCCTTTTTTAAAAGTTCAGATATAACATTCCATATGATACAAACAATATATAGAGGAGTTGTAGCCTTCTGTCAGGGCAAGCAAGGCAGCAGTGGTTGCCCGGTAAAATCTAATACACAGACACACACACACCTTTTTCCGAGCTCATTAAAAAAAATCACATGATGTATAATAACACACTGCTCAAGTGAATTCCTTTATTGTGTTTTGTAGCTATTTTTTCCTTTAGCACTTGCCATTGTTAGCTAATTGTAAATAAGCCAAGAAGGAGTGCAGCAAGGTGAAGAAAATGTTTAAGTTATTATCTCTGCTTGCCTTTCTGTAAAAGCCACTGTACGCCACTGATGTAAAGAAACATTCAATTTTTCTGTCAAACTTGTGAAAAAGGATTTAAAGAAACAGCCTAGCATTCAAAGAATTGTTTTTTTCCTTTAAATGTTAGGCTGTTTACCAAAACAATTAAGCTGGTGAGCGTAGCCTAACAAAAAAACTAGAAACTATAAAATGGGGAAACGGCTAACCTTGCTCTGTCCACAGCCCAGTGGTGAAAAATGTGCCTACAAGCAGAACTCAAACTAGCTAATTAGCATGTTTGTGTGGCAAATTGTTTATGTGGTCACTTACTCTCAGGATGACTGACATGTAGATGCACACTATAAAGACTCATATATAAAATTTTCATGTAACTTGGAGCTGATTAAAACAATTCGATTGGTTGCTAAAATTATTGTGCATTAACTGTTGATAACACAAAAAGATAATTACCATTTAAGCTGGTAGTGCTGATAGAGGTAGCAGGATGAACTGTGAAGTGTACAGGGCAATATTGTCTCTTTAGATTCTGCCAAATATGGCAAAACTGATTAAATAGAACTTCACAGTCCAAATGGATACCGCGAAAGCAACCCGAGTGTTTCTGAAGGCAAGTCAGTCACCTAAACAAACTTACAGAGCAGCTTTTCAGTTATTAAATACAAAACTGAAGGCAGAGAGATCCACAAACAACAAATAGTCTGGCAGAGCATCTCATGGGAGGAAACACAGCATGTTGTGATGACCATGAGTTCTAGCGTTTAGGCATTCATTGGCTGCAAAGGATCCATGTATTAAAAATATGGAAAATCATTATATTTATACTTAAAATGATTAAAGTCTGCATTTCTGTCACATCTTTGATTTTTGGTACAAATTCTCAATTATAAAAATTGTGTGTGTACTTGCAGGATGTACTTAAAGGACATCATGAAACCAGGGACCTGCACGTGGCAACTGGCACATTTTTACATGTAATGTCTACACCATTTAACTTTGTTCTTGTCATTTCATCCAAGTAAAAAAACAGATAAGCGGTTGGGATCAGTAATTTGTTTGTGATGCAGAATGTCACATAAACAAAGAGAAATATTTTAAGATAAACACACAAAATTAATGATGAAAATTGGTGTGGCATTTACATGCATTTTCATGACCTGGCAGACAAATTATTTTAGTTTTCACTGTGGTGTAAAAAAAATGGACTAGAGGGATTCTTATTTCATTGTGGGACCTTCAGCACCAACCACTAAGAGCTAAAACCAAGTCGAAGGCTCAAAAAGCATCTACATGTTAAACAGCAATTAAAATTGCATAGATTTCATGCTTTAAGGTGGAAAATGTTCAAATGGGATGCGCTGTGATTGAAAGAAGTTGTGATTGTAGTTGTTTGGCCCTCCACTGCAAACACTTTGTGCGGTACTTAGCCCTCCTCCTCTCACATTAACATGCTTCTATCATTAACCCCCATGCCCCACCTACTGCATAATAGCTAGAGCTGGATGCAGGAGGGAGGAAATAAGAATGTCTCTTTTCTTTTCTTTTTTTTCCTGTGGAGCATCTTGAATGAATGATTGATGTGAGGGGAACGAGATCAGAAAGATATAATCACGGTCTAACGAACGCAGAGCCTTAAGAAATATATACCGCAGGAATGCCATGAATTTATAAACAGGCCATATATTAATATATAAGTAGCTGGTTGAAATAACAGAATCTGTTGTGTCTATCAATCTATGCGCAGTTCATGCTTTATAATCATTATTTGTGGAATACTCTGGAAGACGGTACAAAGCTTTGAAAGTTTAATTCAGGCACTGCTCAGTCTCTTCATTCAAATAAACTTACAAGTTATTTCCCCGTGTACCATCCCAAACAAACATTAAACACACCCGTGTTCATTGTCAGCGGATAAACAAATTGCCATTTTCCTTGAGTGACGTATGTTTTGTGTGAAGACGCGCAACGCCAGAGCAGGGAGATAACTTCATTTCCGAGCTTTGAGCACAGATGAGGGCGAGACAGTTAGTCCGTGTTCAGTATATGAGCACCTTTCATGGGACAAATGGAATGTCAATCAAGAGCTGGTACACAGATGCTTTCTCCCTTGTGGGGACTGAGATGCTTTCTGGTGATGCAGCTCTGTTGTTCCAGCCTTACTCTGGGTGCACTGGGAATATTTTGTCCTTTTACCCCTTCACATCCCCTCGCTCCATTTCAGATCCCCTGACTATTAACGATTTCTTTAGCTCTCCAAGTTTGCCTCCTCGGGCTTTCCCTCTTCTCCACATCCATTTCTTCATGTTGGAGTTTTGCACGGAAAGTTTTCATTTTTTTTAAACCTCTCCTTTCTCCCAGTGTAAGAGACTGTGGGAAAAGAAACAAAAAAAGATGATAAACCTGAGAGCTGCACTAAGGATCTTGACTCCCAGAAAATATGTTCATATACAACCAATATGCACAACAAATTTGTTTCGAAGGGAATCCAGTTTCTTTTTTTAATATGTTTATATTCATTTCTTGAAATCTGAATCTGAATCTGTGACCCTCTTGATGCGACATTTCTCACGCTGATTTGCTAAGATATAATTTGTGGAGGGACTTTAAAAAAGAAAAGAGTGTGTCAGCATGCATAGAACAGATCTTCAAAGCAAGCTTCAAGCAAACCATAAAGCTGCATGTCCCTAATATTTGATATGTGTAGTTATCGATTTACTCACCTACGGTTCAGGTCAGCTAGTTGTTGTGTTTGAGGCATTTCAAATACTTGTTGCCAACAGGGAAGTTAAAGAGGTCATCTGGTGGCCAAAATATGCAACATCAGCACTCCTAACATGGCTGAAGGGTGTTTCTTCTGTCTGTTCTTTACGTGTTTTTAATTTTAATTTATCAACTGACACAAATGCAGATACAAGTCGATTGGCAAATGTCCAATAATATCTGCTTGCCTATAAATTAGTCAGGCTCTACAATTTTTAAAATAAAGATGTATTTATCAATTACATAAGAAGATGTTATATGTGTGATGTCTGTAAAGTGCTGAAGTTACAGAGATGGTTATACTGGAGGCATTTATTAAAGGTAGATTCAACATCAAATGTCTACCTGTCCCATACTGCATGATCATCTGCAACATTTTCTTTTAAAGAAACAAAAGAAGAAAACAAAAAACAAAATCATCACTCTTTCTGCCCCTTCTCCTATCCTAATAATTTGCCTACAGTCCCTAATATCTGTCCTCCTTCTTTTCTTTCTTATACATCAGAAAAGTTCTCTTCTGCCAGTGTGCCACAAATGTGTACCCAAATATTTTGGTACAACAAGCCTCTCTGTCATCCTCACAGCCCTTTCCCACCTGCCCTTTTCCTCCTCCCCTATGAATGAAAACCTTAAAGTGGGTTGAGAGAAAGAGAGAGGAAGGGGGAAAAACGTTTCCACTTCGTCGGGGCAGCTTAAGAGTTTGTTATTAAAAACATGACAAGCTATTCAGCCACTAAAGGTGCTTACTCAAGGGAATGCATGGAATGTTTATTCTTTGATTAATTTGCTTGGAGGAGACCTGAAATTCCCCCACTCATGAATATGTGGGTGACAGCGAGATTTCTCCGTGGTGACAAGTTATCTAAACAACAGGGCAAAACGATTATGCTAATATCAGGTTGTAGTCATCAATCATCCCGTGTCAATGTGGTGTCAACGCATCACGTTCCCGATCCCACCCCCTCTGGCCATGCTGTGTTGTGTGCCAGTGTAAATGCGTACGTGGACGTGTGCAGCTGTGCGCCTGTGTTTATTGAGAGAGGAGAATTGATCACAACTCTCTTTACGCCTGGGGACTCTCGGGAGCATCGCTGCGCAGAGCTGTTCTCTTGGATAAGAGGCGAAAGAAAACTGGGAGGGAATTAATTAGGAGTGAGTTTCTTCATCTT
>VUQG01020040.1:14578-31806 GCA_015106755.1 Etia nguti
ACATATACACACAGACACACACACACACACACACACACACACACACACACACACACACACACACACACACTCGCGCGGAGTCCGGGCTGACGTCAGACAGACGCGCCTTAAAAACCAAAGAGCGCATCACGGAGAGATGCGTGGTTTGATCACACACACAAACTGGCGTTGGATTGTAAGAGAGCAGGGACACTTTAAAGAGCAGGAGCAGTCTGGTGGACGAGGTGGAACTGCGAGTGAAGCCTAGAAGTTACTTTGAAAGTCTCTCAGCGCTTGTGCGTAAAATGAAAGCGCTGCGTAAATGTCCGAGTGTCCACTTTTGGACGAGATGGTAGATGAAATTCCAATTTAAAAAAAAAAAAAGCTGGAAGGTTGAACGGAAAGTATCTCTCAACTAGTGTCAGGGGAAAATAAATTAAAATAATTGTTTGTTTTTTAAAAAAAATCTGCGTTTGGCACGGATGCTGCTGGAAGTCGCTCCACGTCTGCACTCCACTTATTTCCTCTTTGGTCACATTTGAACCATGGCTTACTCTCAGCTGGGATACTCCTACTCCACCACGCCACAGGTACGGGTAGTATATTGTTTTGTCTTTGATGTTATTGATGAGGACCTGAGCTAAATAAGGAGGATAAATAGATTTTAACTTGTCAAAAAAAAGTCCATCAACAAGTCCACATATGACTCTGAAGAAAATATGACAAAATCAGCGCGTCGGTGCTCTGTTTTATTCCTGCTTTTGCTTTGCTTTTGAGAAAAATAACTGAGATAAAACATTTGCTCCTTTGTGAAAGTAAGGAGACATTTAAGCGCCAGTGTACGTAACATAGTTTCTATATACACCAGATTACTTTTCCTTTATGGATATTAATGAGTTCGTTTCATACATTTTCCCTTAGTTTCTGATGACTTCAGGCTCCCTGGCCGGTTGCTTGGAGCCGGGAACCCCACCGTCCCACCCGGTGCTGCGTTCACCGGGCCACCAGCTCACCCCAGGATCAGGCATCGGAGTCTACAGCGGCCCTTATCCAAAGAGCCAGAGCTATTATAACACCTGCGCTACTGACGCCGCTCTCTATTCCAGAGTGAGTGTCACACTTCCTTTCTAACTCTTTATTTCTCGGTATTCCTTTCAAAGTGTTCACTTCCGGATTTTTTTTCTTATTAGTTTTACCCTTAAGGTAAAAATGTGTAAAGATGGTCTCACGTGCAGGAAGATTTCTGAAAACACATAAATAAATAAAAGTTTCTTTAACCTTGATTAGGCATTCATTTCTTCAATATTTTCAGGGGCCACTAGATCACAAAGAAGGAGCTGCATCTGTGCATGTGGGGACATCTCAGACTCCTGCCTATTATCCTTATGAATACACATTTGGACAATATCCTTATGACAGATATGGGTAAGTAAACAAGAATGCTGTCACTGCTCTTAAATTAAAACATATTTTTAACATGTAAACCGTAAAATATCAGTGTCAGCGTTATCATTTACTTCAGAATGATGGGGAAAAAACCCTGTCTGTAGCAGGTTTATGGAGTCAGTGTTATACTATAATAATATTTATTATATTTATAGTGTTTTATTGTAATTTGCTCAAATTTAATTTTAATTTATAATACCACGTTTTACAAATATCGAGTTTTCTTTCCCTCTGTTTTTCACTTACTTTGGTATGAGCTAACTGTTTATTTGATTGTCATCATCTGGCTCAGTTATTCCTGCTCAGACGGTGCTTCGCGTCGTAAAAATGCCACCCGAGAGACCACCAGCACCCTGAAGGCTTGGCTGCAGGAGCACCAGAAAAACCCCTACCCCACTAAGGGGGAGAAAATAATGCTTGCCATCATCACTAGAATGACGCTTACGCAAGTGGGTTCTTGTAAAATATTTGATGTTTATGGGGAATCTTTTTGGTTCTGTTGTATGATAATGTGTCTGATTCTCGCCTTTTCCTCATTCCATACAAATAGTACATTTTCCCACATTTTGACCTTCCTTCTCCTCCTTTTCTAACTTTAAGTTCACTTTTGTTTTCTACTTCGTTCTCTCAGGTGTCTACGTGGTTTGCAAATGCACGCAGGAGATTGAAAAAGGAGAACAAGGTGACGTGGTCACCGCGGGCTTGTAAAAGCTCAGATGACCGAGGCTGTGAAGACGACAGTGATGAAGCTGAGAAGCCACTTAAAAGTGACAAGGAGCTTCCTGGTACGCAAGTCTTAAATCAGTTTGCCAGCAAAGTTAGCTTTGTTTCATGGTTTCCTGAGCTTTGACTGTTATGCACTGACTCTTTACTGTCGGTGTCGTTTGTTTTTCTCAGAGCAACAGTGCGCAGACCTACAGAGTGATCTTGAGGACTTCGACCTGCTGGAGTCCGATGCTTCTGACTGTGATCCGAAGCCCCAGTTTCTACCTGAGGACAATGAAGCGAACCCAAACACAGAGCTGCCCCACGTGCATCTCGCACACAACCCAGATCCACTGCACAGAAAAGAGAGACTGTCCCCCGACTGCCCCAAACTCACACCGGTCCAACACCAAAGCAGCTCCTTCTATCTTAATGCAGACCTTCGAAGCACAGACGCCAAGCCCAAAATCTGGTCCATCGCTCACACTGCTGTTTCTTTGGATGCCAGCTTGCAGTCTGAGTACCCGCCGTGTATGCTGTCATCAACCGGGACTTCCTCGTCACCCGGGTATCCGACCAACATGGCACTCACCAAGACAGAAAGGCAACAGGAATCTCCGGTCGTCACACTCAGAGAATGGGTGGATGGCGTTTTCCACGGCCCCCCTTTCCAACAGCCCAAACCGGCTGAGGTGTGGAAAGGCCTAAACGAAGCTACGATAGAGAGCAGAACACCCGGACAGTCCTTTGAAATTGGACGGTCTGCTTCAGCTTTGTAGTCCATCAACAAGCCATCTTTGGGAGAGACTGACTTAAACTCGACTTAAAGTGAAAGTCGATATTTTGACTGTGTGACATGATCAGCTGACCGTTCACTAAGAGCCACCCCCCGTTTGCCTGTTGAGGTTTCCGTTCTGTTTTAAGGCAGGATCCCCAGTTCTAGTTCAACAACTGTTTTTGCGGGCCCTCAAGACAGCGGGTATAGATTTCATGCTTAGAGTAAAATGTCAGCATCTTCACCAGCTCATAATCCAGGTTGAGCCATGCTAACAAGCTTAATTGAAAGCAGTGTCATCCCCTGTTGCACTGTTTTTCCTCGTTCAGGAAATGGTTTAGAAAAGACGCCACACTCTTTATATGCAGAGGATTACTTTTAGTAAAGACCCACTATTTCAGGAAATCCAAAGCCCGGCAGACCCGCTCTGCATAGTCACAGTTGCTAAGCTATGATTGGAAAATTGTTGTTTTATTGAAGGAATTTAGTGAACGGTCAGTTATCGGTGTATGATCCTGATGTGGTAATTTGATAACCCCAATGCTCTCTTACAAGTTACAGACTGTTGCAAACTCCATCAACGATCAACTGTCACTGCACACTTCCCTGCTCCAAGGCTGTATGATGCACACACATGAAAAAATACAGTGTTGTACACTTGCACTATAGCCCGCACATGCACTGAGTCACAGAAATAAAAGGTGTGTTCCTTAGCATGGCAAAGTTCTCCGACTGTGCCCTTACATTAGCTGCCCGCTGTCTGGAACCAATAGTAGAATCCTGTTAGCTGATATAAATCCGGTTCAGGGGAAGGGGAATATACCTCGGCAGTTTTGGATGCGTGTGTGTGTGTGTGCCACAGACAGCGTATTTGTGTGTGTTTTGAAGGAAAGAAAGGGGGAATGTGAGTGGTATTCAGCCGTGACTAATGGAAACACACAGAGGAGGGTGCTGCTAAATTGTTAAATCGATGCCACTTCCACCTCGGCTCCAGATATAGCTGCAATCAGCGATGCGTCCCTTTTCATTAGGCGGCTTTTGACTTTGTCAACCTGGGACTGCAAGAAAATCCACCACAAGCAAAATGCTTCATAAAAGCTCTTAAGTAATTTTAACTAAGTGTCACGTCTTTATCCCCTCTGGTGATTTCTTTTTCATGCAGGCAATAAATAGAAAAGATTGCTATAATAAACAGAAATCAGGCGGTTATCATTAGCCTAAATAACTTTTTTTTTTAAAGAAGAAAATGCATTTTCATCAACTTTAATTATTAAAGGAACCTCCACAAATTTCACAAATAAAGCACAACGAGAAACAGTGAAGAGCTGTTGTTTTTTTCCTTCACCCCCCAACAATCTTTCTGCTCATCCTGTTTTCGATTTAGGAGCGGTGATAAAGTATTTATCAGAACAGAGGAGGGATCTGCCTGGGCTTTGTATGGAATTAACCATTTCAGATTAAATAATTCAGGATGAATTCAACCGAGAATTTCATTCTGTTTCTGCTTCATAAATAAGTAAGATCTAAGATGATAAATAATGACATCTGACTTTTTATTTCTGGAAAGTTTTCTTTCTCCCGCTTGCCAGCGGTTGGGATCTTATTTTGGTAGGCTGCAGATATATCTTTCATATTTTCACTCAAATTTTTACATTTTTCAATCCAAATTTAATGAACTAGAACTGGTACAATTTTGTTTCTGGCTTAAAAAAATCTTGAGGCAGATTTGACTTCAAAAGAAGAAGTGCTAGTGTTGTGAAGGACGCGGAATGGCAGCCAGATAAGAGGTTGGCTTTGTGCTAAGTGGGGAAAGAGATATAAGGGTATACTTGCTCTCACCCTTAGCTGTTTCAGACAAAACTTTTTTCCTCTGGTAGAGAGAACGGGTAGTACGGGGAGTGGGGTATGGACTGGAGGTTAATTTGATCAAGTTGTGTCAACGTGACTTAGCTTTGGTTTGGAAAAGGTCCATCTTCCCTGTCTAAGTTAATTGGGAATTATTTTTGATATAGTACTTATTGTGAAATTCAAACAAGCAATAACACATTTTTTGTCAACCAAGGGTCAGCAGAAAGAAGCTGTGACCACAGTACTGACATGTACATTTAAAACTGACAAGGCTAAAGGTTGGTTACTTACACATTCAACCACTGTGCAGCATTAGCATTCACTGGAAGTTTACAGCCACCAGAAACTGAGCGCATTACTCATTTTCTAATGTGGTCTAAAATAACTACTAAGAAAATGATTCATCTATTTTGCTGATAAACACTCCACTGTACTCACTAGCTGGTTGCAAGTTTGCCTCACTGCAATTTGCTCATTTTTTGAGCTTTTTTTCTTTTTTGTTACTCAAAGTAGAACCAAAATAGTAGGCTAGAGCTATAATCTTAAAAACCCAAATCAAAGAGCTGGAAAACATTTGAAATAGTCCAGCTCTTGGAAAGTGAACAATCTGTTGGTTATAATTCTCTTTTGATTACATTAGCATAGCTTGAGTAGAAAAAAAGAAAAAGTGAAGCCATCATACTCTGGTTTCTAGACTGCCTTTTTAAAGCCTTTGGTAATTTTGGTGTTACAGTGCGGTTTCTTTCATTTTCGAATTGTTTATTTTGTTCTTCTAATTTAAATACATTTTAAACCACATTTGGATGACAGAGTAGCACTGGAGAGCTATTAGCTAATGTTAGCTTGGTTAGCAAGGTACTACGGTAATTCAGTGCTAGCACATCGGATGGCAGTCTGATTTTGTCAAGCAGAAAACAGCTTTCAAACTAAATGAGGAACTGGAGAGACTGAACAACAAACATAGAGTGTGTCTTAAGATGATTAAATGCTGAAGAAAAAACAACTGTCACTTAGATACAGTTACAACTAATAAGATATAACTTTAAGCAAAGAACAGGTTAGAGGACTGAACTGTGTAAATTGATCCCCCATACAAGGGCCAGAAAGAACAAATTAGCTATTAAAAGAAGAAGCTAATTAGCGATAGAGAGCAAAAGTGTTTTTTGTAAATGTCAGCAAATATGCTTTTTAATGTGGTATATCTAAACATTTTAAAATGGGAGTCTACGAGGATTGACTACAGACACCATAAAACATCGATGTATCTTCCAAGTTAGGAAGATAAGGCCTGTGCAGAAGTGCCTTAAATCTGCATTCTCTCTGATAGCAATGGTCCTACAGAATCTATGGGGAAAAAGCTTTCAGACTTGAGCTCGGTAAACACTTTCCTGCTGAGTTTATGGGCTCACTATTTTTTGGTCAGATTTTATTAAAAAAAAAAAAAAAATTACCATTCTGCAAATGGTGAATGGACTAGTACATACCACCATATAGCACTCACCAATTATAGCACCTTTCTACTCAGTTGAACACTCAGGCTTTCTAGGGCAACTCTCATCACCCAATGACAAACATATTCATAAAGTGCTTTTATCTATTCCAAAGCACTTTCTAACATTTACTCCAGAAGGATGCATCGGGATCCAAACTGGAGGATTCAGGGATTCAGCCACCAACCTTCTGATTAGTGGACATACAGCTCTGTCGATGTGTTCCAGATTAAGTTGAAAAGTGGAATTTTCAAGTTCCAAGTACAAATTTTCATCTGGAACGTCCACTCACATGGGATTTCCAATTTGGAAAGTCGGAGCAGCCCCATCAACCTAAAGTTAACATTGCAAGATGGAGGCAAACAGTAGTAAAACTGTTAAGCCTTCGATCTATTGTGTATCTGTGACTTGTGGCTAATAAGCCACAGGCAGAGCATTGACTAGGCTCTATCCATGAACGTTCTGCAGCAGTCTTTTTAACCCCCCAAAAAACAGATATTATTATGTTTTGCTAGTGATGGTTGAATTGGTCTACCTTGCTAAGAAGTAAAAAAGGTTTTTGTGCTTTTCTGACTTTACCATTCGAACACACTAACTCAGGAATGATGTCACTTCTGAGTCACCCGAGTAACAATCAGACAACATCTTACTCATACTATTTCAAGAAAAAATTGAGGATTATCTGTGATATGAAACTGAAATTTCATTGGCTAACAACTTGTCAATGAGTAAATGAGTGAATGGCTTCACGGTCAGAAAAAGAGAAAAAAGAAAAAAACGTTCTTTAAGAGGTTCCAAAAGGAAAGCAAAGTAGCTACATCAATCTTTTATACTGTCTACTGGACTAATTTAATTTTTTAAGCCAGGCTCCAGTGGCTTTCCAAGGAACTGCAGTTATTATTATTATTTTTTTTTTACACTTCCATGTTAGCTTCATTTAAATAAAAAAGAGAAAAAAACCTTCACTTATAGGTCTAGCTAAGGCTAACTAAAGGTTATAAATAAATGTGAAGTTGACATTTTAAAAAACTCAGCTTGGTCAACGTAAACTTCGAAAAGCTTGCTGTTAACCAGTGTTCATTTTGTTGACCAATAATTTTAAGTCATAGTTGTCATGAACAACCTTTTCTTCTGATGAAAACAAGATTATAACTAAATAGAAACTAATGCACAATGAGAAAAACTATGATGAAATGTGTTGAAACTTAAAAATGAGATGAAGATATTCTGGAGAGATGAGATCCAATGAGAACTAATGAAGTTGTGTAGAAAGGTGGGACTAGTTTGTAAGTGATCCGGTCAGAAGTAGGTTTAGACACACACATCTGATCTGCCCAAAGTAAACGGGATAACTTTTTTACAAAACGGTACAACCAGCTCCCTGTTTTGTAAACCGTGTGAAGCTGTAAAACCACCTAAATCTTTTACACTTTATATTTTAGTCAACTGAATTAACTCTAGATTTAATCTTCTATAATTTTATGGCAACGAAAAAGAATTTAAACACTTAAATTATTACAAAAATGAAATGGCATTTCAGTCAGAAGAATGACTAAAAATCAACACTTCTTTTAACTTTTAAAGTATCAAATCAGACCAAAAGTTCTTTCAAATAAATACTTTTGGGGAGGATATCGTGTGTAAACTTAACACTGAGTGAAATCACAGCCAAAAATGTTCAAACTAGAAAAATGCAGCTAAAGTTTTTAGCATGAATCGTTTCCTCGTGACATTTCTCTCGTATCCCTTTTTTTTAAACAGCCTGTTCTGTTTTCCCTGATCTCTGGCACGTTTCCCTTTTAACTGCTCCAGCTATGTCGTGTCTCCTCTTACCTCCTTCCCCAACTTATTCCCCCGTCCTCCATATTCCCTCCTCCATCTTCTCCCTCCCTCTGTCCCTCCACTTGTCTCACCTCTCCTCTGTCTGCTGTCGACACAGGCGAACGACTCAACAGCCAGTCTGACACACAGGCCTGCTCCCTGGGCCATATAATGTGATTAAGACTCAGTGTGTGGCTGCACAGGTCGGGGAATGTTAGACTCACTGTTTACCTGTCTGTCTCACAGCACCGGCAGTTTCTGGGCTCTTTGTGTCTCGAGGGATAGTTGACACAGAGACATGTGCGAAGGGCTTTATTTGTGACCTTGGAAAGTAAGCTGCAAATGTTTTGCTTTAACATGTGTTGTTTGTTCATATTCTATTTCTTTTCTTCTTCCCTTCACAATCGGACCCTTTTTTCACAATCATTTTTATTTTTAAAATTTCAGGTGGAATGTCTGCACAGGAAGTATTGACAACTTTAAATTACTCCTCTCTGCACCTCTTGTCTGACACCTATTTCCTTTCAACACTATGTCTCTGTTGCACACTCAAACACACACACGCAGGCATAGATATACACACACTTCTAAGTCGCTTGTGTCTTGTCACACACACTTTGGTTTTCCGGGGCTATCAAAGTGCTGAGTGCAAACTCTCTCCTCCAAAAACTGTCACATGTCGCCAGAGGTGTCTCGCTCCCTGCGGTAACCCTCTGAGCTCCTGGCACAAGAACAAGTCATTATTTCCATGGTAAAGGTCAGACGCTCTGTCACCTGACTCTAAAGTGGAGCTGAGTGGAGTCGCCCCGAGACAATGACCAAAGGTCAGTTTTCTGTTTTGACTCTCATACAGTAGGTGTAGATTTGAGGAGGACAGGCTGCTCCCAGATCTGCCTCTGAGCCCCTTTTGGTCACAGTGGCTTCCAGACATGGAGGCTCAGATAATTGGCTGCAGGGAGCTCCTTAATGAGCCGCGGGGTCTGTAATGTGACACATCTTCAAGGAGAAATATTTTAATAGGGCAATTACAGCGATGAGGAGGATGTTTTGTGTGGAGTGAGTGATTGTTGTGGAAGGATGCCGTGCTAAGGAATTCTGTGGCATTTAACTCCATTATCTACTGTGAGGCTCGGTGGTGGGGACATTTTCAGTGTGATTACAGTCTCATTTGAGCTTATCTTTGTCTGCATGGTCTGACCCGACACTGTAGGTCATAATATGCTTAAGGGTTATATTTCCAATTACAATCTAATATTATGGAGAAGGAAAATAGGTAAGAGGATGTAGTGTTCAATCCCGCGCTGATTTGACAGTTGGAAACTGCACCCATGAATGAGCCAGTCTGCAAATTGTTTAAATCCAACTTTGCAATCTGGAGTTCCTTGATATATATATATATATATACGATGCTGAAGAATATTACATTATGCTGGGGCGGTGCATTTAAAGGCGCTTAATAATGAAGCAGTGCAGTCAAACGCAGGACTAAAACACTGTGCGATTCACACGCTCAGTTTCATCTGAAGATTTTGCCCCCAGCAATGCCTCCAACCCATCCAACCACCGCCTCTGAACCACTCAGACTTACCAACCGCAAGACCAACCAGTCAGCTCTCTGACACTGACCCGGCTCGCCTGCCTCATTTTAACAGTGCACCTCTCTCCCCTTCAATCATCCACTGTGGTCTTGACTATAGATGAGGTTAACTACAGCGTAAGCCTCACTTCCAGGAGTCACCAGGGCCAATTATATCAGCCTGACAACTCTTCCCAACCTGAGCTCCATGGTGTGGAAAATGCAGTTCCACTGCCTGCATCACTGGGGACAGAACAGGCTAGTGCTGTCTGGAGCCCGAGCCAAGCGCAGGCCAATTTGGCATGCAGAGGTCTATGGAGAATAAGCCTGATGAAATATATATATGATCTTCTTCAAACATGTATTGTTCCGCGCTGCTGTGTCCTATCAGGCTGCCCCTCCACCCCCACCGTATCCTGGCAGAGCAAGACCTTACAGCCTGGATCGTTGGGAGCCGATGGAAGAATGTTAAGGTCCTTTCAGTGCTCGTCATTGTAAACAACTGACAAAAGTCCTTTATTTATCATCTCTTCCATGTACTAAAGAAATAATCATAACTTTGAGGCAGGTAACACTTTGGTGCAACTTACACTACTTGTATTTTCATTGATTTTAATTAGAAGTTTGCATCACCTTTCAATCCATTATATTAGAAAAAAATAAAACAACTTTGCTCTGTCCAAAGAAGAAAATGTTAAACTTGTCTTATTTCCTGAAAGAAAGCCTTTCAGTCTTTGTCTCCAGCCTCAGAATAAACACCCATGCAGGACTCTGCTGACCTCTGGCTGTCACAGGGTGGAACTGCATCCTATTAACCAAACATGTACAGCAGCATCTGGGAATCCACAGTACTGCAGGAGCAGCAACTTATTCAGAGCCTCGCCTTCATATCTACAAGAGCAATATTTAGAAACTGTCTGTACACATTTGACTGTTTACAAAACTTAATAATTAAGCATCCTGGAATAAAGACAAAGACTGTACTACACAAATAATGAAGTCTCAGACAAGATATAATTTATTAACCAATATGGCGATTTACACAGAGAAGCAAAGAGGAAATGTTTCAGTGATGATGCTTCTGCTTGAACTGCAGTCCACAGTAGCCGCATGTTCCCACTTTTGTGTCTTTATCCTGAAGACAAAAAAAGAAGAGCGTTTACAGTTTGGGAACATGACATCAAATGCTCTTAGATTAAAACAACACTCTAAGTGAAGCATTACAGATTATATATATATATATATGCAGAGTCAGGCTATAATAAAAAATAAAAAAGCAATGATCTTCATATTATTCAAACCCTGTTTAACACACCGTACACATTCAGGAAGTGAAGAGAGGAGCTGTTCTAGTTTTGAAATCCTTGCTTGAAACGAGACTTCAGCTCAAGAGCCCTACTTTGTTTTATTTCTCAATCCATGTCTGCATGTTAGTGGGGTCAGGTTAATTGGTCATAGGTGTGAATGGCTGTCAGCCTCTCTTTGTGACCCCTGCGACAGACTGGCGACCTGTCCAGGGCGTACCCACCGCTCTCCCAATGGCAGCTGGGATAGGATTCAGCCCCCCCAAAAACAGGAAATGGATAAGTGGAAGAAAATGGATGGATGGATCCGACTAGGGAGCCATGCTGTTAGAATACATGTACACTTTGTCCTGCTGAAAAGTCTGGATAGAGGCATCGGTAGCTTAATTTTGTTTCCAGAGACTGAGTCATTTTCACTCTGTATTAGTTTAGGGCCTCGTCCTGTGCCTACAGAAATAGTCGCATATTCTCTGACACTTTTATTTCATTGGGTACCGTAAATAATTTAATCTCCAATCTGTACATTTAGAAACATTTCGTTTAAATTATTAAATCAGTTTTTCAGAGAGGTAAACTCCTCCCACTTCATTAATTCTACAACATTCATCCTCTGTGGGATTCACTTTGTTTAATGAATTAAATAACCAATCAGATAAAAGCCATTGTGAGTTTGGCCTGTTCCAAAAAAAAAACACCACATGAAAAATAAAATTGAAAATAAACTGAAATTGATCAAATAAAATAATATTTTTTCCTGAGTTTTGATGCCATCCTCAATCAAATATTAAACTGAATTTCATTTACATTTTATACAGCACCCCAATGTTTTGGGAAACAGGGTTTGACAGTCTTTTGGAGTCATCACTGATCATCAGTGCTACATAAACTTCATCACTCCATCTGTTCATTTTCTTTTGCTTATCCAGTTCGGGGTTGTCGTTGGGCTGGGGGCTGTCCTAGCTGTCCGAGGGTGAGAGGCGGCACAGAGGCGTCAGGCAAACTCTACACAGAAAGGAGGATTCAAAGCTAGGAGCTTCTGCTGTGAGGCGATGGTGTTAACCATCATGCTTTCAACTTCATCAGTGCAACAGCACCTTTGTGTTTTCTGATATCACTGACTGCACAAAGCTGCTAGGTTTAGGAGACTCATGCCATCTGTTGCCCATCACAGAAATATGAATACCAAGCACTTGAAATAATTTGATCTTAATGGTATGTGCCAGGTCTTACCAAGTTGATGTAGACTTTGGGGTGTCCCAGCGCTCCTCCGCCCCCATCGCAAGACACCACTCTGGCTTCGATGTCAGACACTGGCTCCTCTGCCACCAGGTTAATGGCAAAGTTCTTATTCACCTTTAAACAACAATACAAAAAAAGTTCTGCAAGTACTTTCCAAAACTAGGCGAGGAAGCCTCAAGGTGTGGTATGGGGACTCTGCACTCTTGTGCATGTTTTTTTAGTTGTTTGTTTCTTTGTTTGTTTTATAAAAAAGTATTTCCCAATTGCTGCTTAACACAGCTTTTGCAAACATCCTAGTTTTATTTTGGATACTTACATGAATTTACTTTGCACACAGAAACAAAATTATTTTTACAAAAATCAAAAACTACCAGAGTCACAATTATTAACCCTCCATGGTCTTCTGGCATTGACCTTTGACTTCAGTGGGATTACAATCAGGGTTTTGTGCAGGCCAGTCAATAATGTTCACTTTGGTCTTTTGGAGGCAGTTCTTCACCAGGAGCAACATATGTTCTGACTCGTTGTCATGTTGGAAGCGACAAGCGACGACCCACATCTGACCAGTATGCATTCATCTTTCTTCAGGTTGTCTTTAGCATACTTCAGTCTGGTCTGAACTTGTATCTTCTGAAAAACCGAAGTTTTTCTTGGTCTGCAACCTCGCAGTCCAATCAGGATTCTAGTGCTCGTCTTCTTTGAGACTACAATTCTCAATTCTTGAGTTGGCTAAGTCATTCACACAGTTTTGGTCTTGGATCTGAAAGACCTAGGCCCTAAACCCAGTTAGCAGGGGTTACACTAAGCTTAGCCAATAAATACAAAAATTAATAAATTGTTAAGTGCTTACTTCTTACCTCTTTCTGTTTGCCAACAAATCTGGCTCTCTTGTAATCATGCTCATCAAACACCTAGGACAAAAACACAAGTTACACACTGCAGTTTACAGGCAACCCTGTTATTTTGTTTATCTGTGATTTAACATTGTGGTTCTATTATGAGAACTGTTTTAAGAGCGGAACTAAATTAACCATTTATATTTATTGCATTATATTGCAATATAATCAGTGACCAGCATTCAAATGTCAAACATCTTATAAGCAGAGTAAGTTGTAGCTACAGCTATGGAGCTGCTGGCGTCAGTAACACCATGCTAAAGTTAGCTAACGTTGCTCCATTGGGCAAAAATAACATTAAAAGAGAGGCAGTTTTTAGCTCACCTGTCCCGTGTGAGTGACGGGCTCGCCGGTATTGGAAACGTCTACACTGTAACGGTGAGGAGGTACGGCAGACAGCCTCAAAGGCGAAACAAGCAGCTTAACATTTTTACTGAAGGACAGAACTCTGCCCACTGTGGCCGCCATGTTTACAACAACCTGCTTTCCCAGACTGCCTCGCAAAGGACGTTTATAACGGAATTTATTTCCCCCCGAGTCTTGCTTTTCAGGCTCAAAGAACCTTTACTGGTGGCCAGCCTCAGCAAGGTGCATTTATTTATTTTGACATATATTATAAAATGTAAAATAATTAAAATTCAAAAAGACGGAATCCGAGACTGTTAATATGGAGGAGGGGATGTGTTCTCCCACAAAACTAGCGAGAGGAAACTGCCTGAAAGGCAAAGGTAAGGGCTTCATATCCTCTCATACACCGGAAGCTGTTGTATGTACTTGAAGCAAGAAAGCGTTGCGGTTCTTGTTGTGGCGATTAAAACGTACCTTCAGGGGCATAACCCCACGAATTCAACCTTCCAGTGATTTTCTGAAAGGTTTGTTTGTGTTGTTTGACTTTGTAATGTTTTCTGCGGAAGACTGTGTGAATGCTTATTTGTTCTAGTGCTAGCAGGTCAGCTCTGACATGCTCGTCTCCTTGGCCGCTATATAGCTATGCTGTGTGGACACCGGGTGGCAATTTTTACATGTACAGAGTTTTCTTGTACAAGGAAAGTCGTAGCCTTTAAATATATCATTTTTTTTAAAGGCCCGTGGAAGGCTTTATTAAACTGGTGTGTAGCTGGTTAATGTGTCAGGTACTAGGCCTCATGAGTAGTGCTTATTCTGCAATATGTTGCTGACTGTATTTACAAAACATGTTAATAGGATTACTTTTGCTAGCCCAGGCTAGTTTGTTCATCTCAAATAGTATTAGAACTTTATTTAGGTGGGTGTATTGTGCTTTTTGTTATTTCCTCTCATTTATGTAGATACTAGTCACAACTTGCCAGACTAAGATGACCTCTCTGGATGGATTCCACCCAATTAAGAAGCTGGAGCTTCAGTAACTGTCACATTTTCAATGGTTTTTGCTTGATGAATGGCTAATACTTGCTTAGTGAAACACTTAACTAATCTTTTCAGCTCTGCATCACAAAATGAAGAACTAAAAATATCTATTTTGGAATTCTCTTTGCAGCTTTTCCGCCATGGCCCCCCTCCTGCTGAAGCATCTGGCTACCTCCATAACTAGGCAAATGGCCCAGATGAGCCAGTGGCGTCTGACCTTCTCCTCACCGGCAGCCTTTCTTCACAGATCTCTCTATACGCTCACCGGCAGTCCACGTGCATTTCTCCCATCATCAGCCAGCGTCAGCTCCATCCAGCTCCCTTCTTCTGGCTTCCCGGCTCAGCGTGAAACCTCTCTGTTTGGACAGTGTCGGCACGTTCCCTGCGTTCAGCCCTCTGCGGGGATGAAAACCAAAACTGCCCTGAAGAGGCGCTGCAAGGACTGCTTCTTTGTTAGAAGGAGGGGACGTTTGTTTGTGCTCTGCAAGACAAATCCAAGACACAAGCAGAGGCAGGGCTGAAGTGTTGTACGAGTGTGGGGGTGACTGCACCCAAGGCGTGGATATTTACGAAAACTCTGCTGTAGTAATAAATTGTTTGGCTGAAAAATACTTTGAAATCTTCTCACCCCTCTTCACTTCCTCTCTTAACAACACAAAAGACACAGTTTTTACGTATACTGAGGAAAACTGTTGAGCCGCCCCATGTTTCTCCACATTTTGATTCCAAAGGCAGGTGGGTTTTTTTGTCATTTAAAAAGAAAATGTGGTCTTGAGCAATAGTTCTCAGGCTTTCTGAAGGTCTGTCAAAATGTTTTCTTTAGACAGTGGCCTCTTTTTCACTTATTTTCAGTCCAGTCCTTGTACCTGACCATTTTCAGGTGAATTATTATTTTATTTGTTTAGACACTTAACACTGACCTATGAATCATTCAACCATAAAAATGCACAAGTGTTGCTTCTATAGCAGTCGACCTAGCAAAGAAATTGTAAACTGTATCTTTAGGCACTTTGTTACTGGCAGCCTGTCTCAAAAGACAATTACTTTTCACTTCTTTAGGGTAAGTGTCTCAACTAAAGAAATGAGGAATGATTATATCTCAACTTGACTCAACTCATCTTGAGTCTATTTAAAAAATACCAACGATAACAAAGTTTTACAGGAGTAGAATAGCATTTTTGCATCAACGAGGTCTGAAGTATAGTGGGATCATCCTGATGGAGAACAGAATGAAACATAGCCAACATCCAAAGAAGAGCTTTCAATGTCCTTCAAGAAGCCTGGAGAACTATTCCTGAAGACTAAATAAAGACATGACAAGAAAGCTGACCTAAAAGAGTTCAGGCTGTGTTGAAGAATAAACGTGGTCATGCCAAGTATTGATTTTAAAGCTCTCTAGAATTGAACAAACAATGTTATTGCCTTATATGCTGTATTTACATTTATTTTTGAACCTAATTCCCAGTTTTTTTCCTAGCAAAATATAAATCAATGAGGGTTTGCTCAAGACATTTGCTCAGTGCTAAAGATACATACATACATACATACATACACACTCAATGGCCACTTTATTAGGTACAGTGATTCAGCTGTTAATATAAATAGATGGACAGAAAATCACATGGCAGCAAGTAGTGATGTAGAGATTGTCAAGATGACCTGGTTGTTCGTGCCAGATGGGTTGGTCTGAGTATTTCAGAAACTGCGGTTCACTAGGAATTTCCCTTACAACCATCTCTAGGGTTTACAGAGAAAGAAAAAAGAAAATCCAGTGAGTGGCAGGGTGAAATTGCCTTGATAATGCTAGAAGTCAAAAGAGAAGGCCAGACCGGTAATAGGAAGATAAAACAGTAACACCCAGGTATACAGGAAAGCATTTTTGAATACACAGCAAAGTCTGACCTTGAAGCAGATTTGCTACAACAGCAGAAGACCACATCACGTGCCACTCCTCATCTAAGAACAAAAAAACTGACACTACAGTTCACACAGAATAATGGAAATTAGACAACAGAAGATTGGAAAATGTTGCCTGGTCTGGTTAGTCTCCATTTCTGCTGTAACATTTGGATAGTGGGGTCAGAATTCAGCATAAACAAAATAAAAGCATGGCTCCATCCTGATTCAGGCTTGTAGTGACGGTGTAATGGTGTAAGAGATGTTTTCTTGGACTCCTTAGTACGCTGCTCAATAAAATAAAGGGAACACTTAAACAACACAAAGTAGCTCCAAGTCAATCACACTTCTGTGAAATCAAACTGTCCACTTAGAAAGCAACACTAATTTACAATCAATTTCACATGCTGTTGTGCAAATGGAATAGACACCAGGTGGAAATTATAGGCAATTGGCAAGAAATCCCCAATAAAGGAGTGGTTCTGCAGGTGGTGACCACAGACCACTTCTCAGTACCTATGCCAGGGGTGGGCAACTCCAGGCTTTGAGTGCTGGTGTCCTGTAAGTTTTCGATATCAACTTGTGTCAACACACCTGAATCAAATAATTAGAACTTCAAGACATGTTGAGGAGGTCGTTTACCCATTTGAATCAGCTGTGTTGGATCAAGGACACATCTAAAACCTGCAGGACACCAGCACTCGAGGCCTGGAGTTGCCCACCCCTGACCTATGTTCTCTGGCTGATGTTTTGGTCACTTTTGAATGCTGGTGGTAATTTCACTCTAGTGGTAGCATGTGACGGAGTCTACAACCCACACAAGTGGCTCAGGTAGTGCAGCTCATCCAGGATGGCACATCAATGCGA
>VUQG01020041.1:0-12502 GCA_015106755.1 Etia nguti
AACAAAACCAACAAAAAAAAAAAAAGGAAGGGGGGGGGGGGGGGGGGGGTGGGGTAAAAAAAAGAAAAAAAAAGAAAAAAGGAACAGGCTTCTTCCACAGAGTCCACTCCATTTGCTTGTAGAAGGTGATAGAATGGAGATAGTAGGGGGCGGGGAGGGAGAGGGCTAAGGCAGCATTCTCCATCCAGCATTTATTGGAAAAAGGTGCGAGTGAAGCTCTGTACTGAAATTAGTTATTGATCTATTCTCTCCCTGAAGCCCATGGGTCTTTCCCCACCACACCTGCTCATTCTCTCATAGCCTTCTTTCACCACGGCTCATTATATCCTTCAACCTCTGCTGCGAACTGCTGCGTGTTTTTGCTTGTTTTGTAGTTCCTTTATTCACTTCAGACCACTCTGTTTGAGAGACAAGAGCTTCCAAAACAATTCTACAGAGTTCAGTATCAGAATGGATCTATGAGGGCAGGTGCCATCAGAGCTGCATGTTTTATAAATAAAAAAAAAAAAAGAAGTGAAAATAAGCACTTCAAAACTGACTTACAACATGTTAAAATTAAGAAAATTCTGAAGTCTCTTATTTCATGCTTGGGATGTTGACGTATTTATTCAAAGGTAATTATTTTTAATAATTGCTTTTGCAATTCTTTATTTCTTTTAGCCTTAACCAGTCACTGACACCATCAGTTTCTTTTGAACTCTTTAGCAGAACACACTAAAGGACACGGGAATACCTGAAATATCTGATGCCATGAAAAGAAATGTCAGAAATCTTCAAGAAATTAATTTTATTCATATAAATCCACATTTTCTGAACAAACTCTTTTTTGCCTGCAAGGACCGCATAAAGGTATTGTGATCAAAATTACATATATGACTTTATATTTCCCTTCATGTCTGTGCTCCCTGGCCGAGTTCCCAGCTTGCCCTTAACCTTTTCATTAACCACTACGTCACTGGCTGAGAGACGTTCCGGTCTATCCGGGGCCTTTTCCTCTGTGGAGAGCAGCCTGTGCAGGATCTCCTTGTCTTCCACTAGACAATGTCTAGACGCGGGATAATTGCAGACATCACTGAACACTCAGCTGCTGCCTGAAGCCTCATGGGAGTTGAGGTGGACTTTGGAGGGAAATGGCCAGCAGTCAGTGAAGGGGTTGGGAGCTGAAGGGGGTTCCACACCGTGCACTCACACCCCTCTAGATTGTGTGTTTGTGTGTTTTCTTTTGGGTTTATTTATTTATCTTTTAGCCCAGGCATCTACATATTGTGTGTGTGTTTGATTGGTGAGAAGAAGAGTGTGAGAGAGAGAAAGAGAGCGTAGACATCGAAACACACAGTGCTCATACCCACAGATGTGGTGACTTCATCAGACAAACATGTACCCCTTCCTCTCACTCTGCTGAAGTGCACCGAAATTAATGGCTGCTAACACCAAGATGAATTTGGATACCAACGTATTTCTTGCAATCACGCTGCCTTTCAGACTGTATATACTTTATCTATTGCCGCCACACAAGACTCTTGAATGTGTAGCTTTGACTCGGTGCTGGGATGTTGTGTGCGTGTATTTGTGCACATAGTGTTATGGAGGGGAGGGGGCTGCTGGTTGGTCAGAGAGAGAGAGAGAGAGAGAGAGCAAGCGAGAGAGATGGTTGCAGGCCATGGGGTTCATATCGAGCTGGTGGAACTTAATCTCAATGGGGTTTGATTGGATGTAGGACAGCTGAATCCTGTTGGGGCAAACCACCCCTCTCATTATGCTCCAGGTGCTGGTTCGTGCTTTAGAGTGGCACACTTTGACTTGTGTCCTTCCATCATGAACAAATATTTTATTTATTTTTAGCTTTTACCATGGATTTACCCTCCCCCCCCTTTTTTTCATAGATACTGTTCCAAAATCTGTTTGCGGTGCACCAGTAGGGTTTTTTAAGCCTCCTCTTTGGAAACAGAGTAACTCAGACAAGTAACCAGAGCAGCACTGACACAAAACTTGTGTTCCTCTTTGAGGGAGAGCCGTTATTGAAAGTCTATAGCGCGGACAACTTTTCAGCCTCACAATCCAACTCCTATTTTAGAAGCTCTCCAGTCCACCACCCTCTGCATTTCTACAACAACTGACGCCATTTCACAGAAATTCCAGACTACTGGCGCCTGAGCTCAGCCTCCAAGAAGGACATGATGAATAGGACACACCCTTGGTATTCTAGTGAATGGTACGATATATGGCACACTGCAGTGTTACAGCCCAGATTCACTGCAGCCGCTAGCCCTTTTCAGTGCCGTTTTTCACCCTCTGTGCGTTTCATTTTTATTTATTTATTTATTATTATTATTTTTAAAGGGGGCTCGAATTTGAGTGAAATGCACTGAGGCACCAGTAAGGCGAGCTCCAGCTCTTTCCAGCGCTTGGTTCCTGATCCACCTCTTTGTTGTGGTCTATGCATGCCTGCTCCAGTCACATGACTGCGTTTCTATGGCAACTCGGGTTTGAGTAATCATTTGCGTTACGACCTTTATTCCCTTGAGGAAAGGGGAGGGGGAGGTTAGACTGAGCCTGTAGAAAGAGGGAGCAAGAGGGAAAGAGAAAAGAAAGGCAGAAGGGGAGCGGCGGAGAGGCACAGGGAAAGGAAAATAGAGGGGAAAATGTTGCCCTTACTTGCCTGTATATATTTTATATCGTATCTTAACTGCTTAGCAGCTCTTTCCTCGCACTGTTCAGCAGATGGGAATAAATAAAAAAAGAAAAACCTGCCACTAAACACTGGGTTGTGTGCTTCAGTTTCACCATAATGGCTTGTATTTTGTGACTCACTCTGTGACTAGGGCAGAAAAGTGAGTTTAGTTGCAGAGAGGCAGGCGTGCATGTTTCATAAGGGCGCGCGTGCGGGCGCGCGCACACACACACACACACACCTCCCCTTCACTTCTTCTCAGAGGAAAGGCAGCTCTGTGCCACATGTGCAAGTCTCAGCAGAAACAGATTCTGTATGTTCCTGTTTCTTGCTCTCCCGGCTGCGTTGTCATGGTAACCGAGCTCGTTCGCCACTGCTCTCTCTCTCTCTCTCTCTCTCTCTTTCTCTCCACTGTTGGGTGATTCAACCCATCAGTTGGGTTGTGTCATCTCCTAGATGGAGTTTGTAGCTCTCACTTCTCCTAAATAGGAGTTGCTCTGTTTGTGCTCCTGTTCCAATTTGATTCTAGTTTGATTAAAAGAAAAAAAAATACACACACACACACACACACACACACATATATATATATATATATATAAACAATTGTATGCCTATATATCTGTGAAGGGTGGGGCCAGTGGGTGGATTTTGTGGGTGTCTTCTAACAGCAGTATTGGGGGGGGGCGGCGGCTGATCCAGTATTGACAGGAGCTGGGCTGGAGGGGGTTGGTGATAGACACTATGGGGGTTGGTTGTGCGGTGCTGGTGGTGGTGGTGCTGGCAGCTTCCAGGTGCCTGAGACTGGGTCTGAATATGAATGAGGGGCCCCTGGTTCTCCAGAGATGGCGGCTGGGGAGAGAGCAGCTAAAACCAGAGACCAGCAGAGCCTGGCTGCTGGTTGAGAGGCCCCCACAAGCTGCTGACAGGAGCTGGAGCTAGCCATCACGTTAATTAGCGTTTTTTACTCTTGCAGCAGCGAATAGGGGGAGTGGGTTAGAGAGGGATGTGGGGGTGGTATATGACTCATAGACACAGTATGGTTTATTCATGATGGAGGAAGGGTGTGTGTGTGTGTGTGAGAGAGTGTGTGTGTGAGGGAGAGAGAGAGAGGGGAAACCGACATTTGATTTGCACACAGTCGTGTGTGCATTGCCTTAGTAGATCACTGATTGGCACCAAGCCAAGATATTATTATGTCTTCAACACCGGGCATTCACCGTTATTTTCATTCAGTTTTTTTTTTCTGCAATTTTACAACTCTCGTCTGAAATTAGATTCTTTTTCTTTGAAACCAGATCTTTCTTCTGATTTCGCGGGGCACACGTGCAACAGGAAATTTTACACAACACACACTTATTTCTGCGTCTTCTAAGACTTCATTGATCGTCTTCTGTTGAGGCCTGTCTGAGAAACATGGGGCTGATGAAATGGTCAGAGGTGCATCCCTCATAGGTGACCTGACCTTGTCTCCTTCTGCCTCAGCCCCCAACAGTGATCCCTGACCGCTTGAGGGATGCACATGATCAATAGATTGGTCATTTACCCACACCAAATACCCAGATCTTTCCCCAATCCAGCTCAGGCAACGCCGAGGAGGAGGAGAGCTGCTGCAATGTAGGGAACATTCAAGAATAGTCTGCGAGCTTGCCTCCTACCAGAGAAGGCAATGTCTAAGCCTAGGTGTTTGTTTGTTTGTGTGTGCATATAAGAGTGTGTAAGGGGAGGTTGCATTACAGCTACGCTATTGTCTAATTGTCTCTTCTTATCATTAGTGACAACCATGACCTCTGTTATTGGCATATCTGCATTCTGCCTGCACTGCAGAGCCTCCACCACACTACTCGCAACGTTTTCTCTCCCAAGAGCGGCAGGGCCCATGCCTCATAAATACAAACACAATCTCTCCTACACCTCCTGACTGCAGGACAGGACTCCACACATATCTGCCCGTGGAGCGCAGCCCATTTGCATACATATTAAAGTGACGCCTCAGAAAAAAGGAAGAGAGAGAAAGAGGGGGGAAGAGGGAAGGAGGAGAGGGGAGGGCGAGAGCGGGTATATGCAAACAAGGCTTTCATCTAATATGCAAGAACCGGCATTGCTCTGGCATAAATCTGCATCTGAGCTCAGGCAATGCGAGCAGACCCCATTTGACAGTAAATGGGCTAGGGATGGCTGTCAGATTCACAGGGGAGCTGTGTGCTACCGTACAAAGAACAGGGACGATTGATCAGTATGGCATGTCGCATATAGCAAGAACTACAAGGTTACAATTTTGCACGCTAAGTTAAACTTATAAATGGGACTGGGGGGGGAGGGCGGGGGGTATAAAAATTGTTCAACATTTGGTGCAATTCACTAAACTAAATAAAATGTATTAATTAGTGAAATTTAGAATTGCTTGTAATCACATTTACTTTTTTATATTTAATCAGAACATGGCTAGGTTAATTTTTTATGCTAAGCTAACCATGCCATTTTAAGCTTTATACTTACAGATTGTGCAGAGCTTCAGCAAGAACTTAGCAAGAAAACAACATCATTGTGACTGTGTGTCATTACCCTCAGCTCCTTTTTCATCTACAAAACATGGAACATTACATTTTAGAACTGCTGAAGTGAACATTCATTTGTTGGTGCTAGACTGGATAACACTGAGGGACACTGTGATTGGTTGAGGCATTGTGCTCTGTTGTGGTTGATTATTAAGTTTTTAACTCTGACTGACTAAACAGCCAAACGCATCTAAAGGCAGACAAGGCAAGGCAAGTTTATTTATATAGCACAATTCAACAGCAAGGTGATTCAAAGTGCTTTAAAGAAACATTAAAAAACAAAAACAAATAAAAAGAATGATTTAAAATTGAAAAAAAAGAAAGGAACAGTAGATAAAATCAGTAGTAGTAGATAAAAAAAAGGCAGACTTTGCAAGGAGGTATATTGTCGCTGCTCAAGAAGCAGGTTTATTGAAGTCCAGCTCCTCTAAATTTCGAGGACCTACACAGGTCTTATGACAATGTGACTTTCATTGCCATAAAACCTGTTATATATATATATTTTTAAAGAAATTCCCATTTTTATATTACATACTTAAAAAGGAAAAAAAAAATTATGTTACTACATTGAATTTGGACAGATTTAGACATGGAAAAATATGACAACATTTTGAGAAAATGTGCAGTTAATTACTTTGTTGTTTGTGTCTCATTCAACCTTTTTACCTTTTTATTATTTCAGTTTTTGTAATTTCATAATTTTTGTAATTTAGAGCTTTGGGCCGGAAATGTGGTGGAGGAAGCACACTTGGAGTCAAGGATTCTCTTCACCCACATGCGATTTACTTACAAAAAAAAAAAGAAATACTGATAGCCAGGCAGCACAGGTTGGTGGTATGAACAACCAAAAGGAACTGGTTCAAACAAACTTAAAACTGTTAAAAAAAATCAACTAAACGGAATTTCAGCGGTTAGACACGTGGCTATTGGGCTACTAGCCCGCCTTTACTCTTACAGCCCCATCTTGAACTCCCCCCTCAGGAGCATTACGACAGGCTTAGAAAGCTTAAGCCCCTCCCCAAAACAAATCATGCAAGCATTAATCAGTTAGCTTATACTATATACTTTCACCCAAAACATGACAAAGATATTCTGTTTATCACTTCTGAGGCTTCTATACAAAAATCACAAATACAGAAGTTTATTCACAGTGATTAAAAGACTATTTAAACAGAAGATTGACAAACTCCCCCGTGTTTCTAACTACTTGGTAAGATCCTAATTCCCCCCTAGTATAAAGAGACTATTTCCTGTATGGCAGTCTGGACCTCCAAGATGGTGGCAACATAAAACAGAGCAACCTTCAAGCATTCTGGTAATACTGATAAGCCAACTTTGCAATTAATGACTCTGAATACATGGGCCCTTTGTGTAATTATTTTAAAGTATGAAATGATAATTTAGGAAATGCTTAGGAGGATTACCAGAAATACACATTTTGTTTCACCTACTTAGGACTTCAAACAAACCTGTAGAAGGAATGGTCTACAGCCGTATTAGCATCACATTCCCCACTAAAACAATAACTCTATTTTGTCGGCTAGATGTAATAAAACAATGGAAATTGCCATTCTAGCATGTTGTGGGCTATATGTAGCCTTATTCCTCTAGAGACATATCGGGTTACCCTGTGACAGGGCTATTGGTTGGACATTTTAAATGTATTGGTGGTTTCAATTCGAGCTTTGTGGTTCAAAAAAATCATTTGTACTTCTGTGAGGTACTAACCTCACAGAAGCGTGTCCCACTGGCATATCCATAAGTTGGAATTAAAAAAGAAATTCCATCGGGGAATTTTTGAGGGCACAATTTGCAGGTTCAAAGTCAAAATTCAAACACTAAGGTGACAGTAATCGTAATCATTCATAATATTAAAGTTACTTTACAATGTTCTGCTGGGAAACCTTGGGTCCTGGTATTGACCTCAACATTGTTACAGAGCAAGCACCCCATGCGGCACACTCTGACAGCATCAACGTCTCGCAGCATAGGGCAACATGCCCTGGAATACTGTAAAACCTGCACAGGAATGGCTCAAGGATCATAAAAAAGACCTGAAGACGTTGTCTCGTTTTCCAAACCCAGCAGATTCCAATTCCATGAGGCATTCACAGAAAGACTGAGCGTAGTTCCCCCATATTAGCTTGTCTTCATTGGCTCACCGTTAAATCCAGAATCAAATTTAAAGTCCTCCTCCTCATATACACACTCTTTATTAATAAATCAAAAGAGCACTTCACTCTGCAGGCTTACTTATGGTTCCTAGAGTATTTAAAAATAGAATGGGACACGGAGCCTTCAGTTTTCAGGCCCCTCTTCTGTGGAACCAGCTCCCAGTTTGGATTCGGGAGACAGACTGTGCTTTTAGGATTAGACTTGAAACTTTCTTTTTTGATAACGCATATAGTTAGGCTGTATCAGATGACCCTGATATTCCCATGATCCACTGAGCATTTCTTCTTCACTCACCTGTTTTCACTCTCTGTGTTTATGACACACTTTGCATTTAATCATTAGTTATTATTAATCTCTGTCTCTTTTCCACAGTGTGTGATTTTTCCTGTCTCTGCTCTGTCACCCCTAAACAGGAGATAACTGCCCCTCCCTGAGCCCGGTTTCGTTGGGAGTTTCTTCCTCTTAAAAGGGAGTTTTTCATTCCCACTGTCACTAAGTGCTTGCTCAAAAGGGGGTTGTCTTATTGTTGTTGGGTTGTCTGAGTTTACTCTCTATTATTGTAGGGTTTTTACCTTACAATTTAAAGTGCCATGAGGTGACTGTTATGGAAATTTGGCACTATATAAAACTGAATTACAGATAAAATTAAATTCACAACCCACAGTATCCAAATGATCCACTGTGGATTTATGCCCAAACATAACACGGTTGTTTATCTATCACGGGAACCTTACACAATAATATGCAGGTGGTATTAATCAGTCAATTAATTAAAAGTCAGGTGGAGAAATCAGGTGGAGAAAGAGCTATCACAAAATGTAGCATAATCTTTGTTAGCATTAGAGCAGAATTACAGCTGTGCTTCAGTACAGTCTTGCAAAACAGCAACAATCTTTACCTTTTGGAACAGGCAGATCATGCTTCTACAGGACTCTTGCACAAGCAGAAGTAGAGCACATGATGGCAGTGCTAAAGCAAAAAAAAAAAAAAAAAAAACTGATGAAACTTGACTTACTGTCTCCAGAAACTGGAGTGCTGCCATGAGCGCTGGGTTTCCCCTAACTCTGCGAGTATTTCATGTTGGACACCCTTGAACTCCCTTTCCTGTTTTCCTGCCTGAGCATGTCGCATTGAAGCACGCCATTCTGTCTGTACAGGTGATCTTACGCACAGGAAATGGAAACTCTGATTGTGTATGTGTGTGTGCTGCTTGCGGTGGGTGGGGGGGTGGGGGTGAAACAGGATATGTTGGGAATAACACAAAGCACAAAAAGTGTCACATGATCTGAAGCGAAGGGTTGATTTATTTGGCTTCAGAAAGAATCTGTTGCATGTGGTTTGGAGGAGAGAATGTTTTCCTTCTTTGCTCTCAGTGTGCTCAGACACAACACATGGAAACATTTTCTGAGAGGCCATGGGTCTGTGAAAAAAAAAAGAAAAGCTCCAGACATTTTATTTCTTCTCCCTCTTTTCATAGCTTTTTTAGATCTTTTTTTTCTCTCCCTCATACTGATTGAATTACATACATCTGTTTGCCACATGTAGAAAGAAACTCCCTAATGAATATTTGTATTGCATTTGATAATCATGATGTGCAATTAGTGGATATACAGTGCTGTGATAAGTATTTGCCCCCTTCCTGATTTCTTATTTTTTGGGATATTTGTCACACTTACACGTTTTAATATTAGACAAAGATAACCCAAATAAATACAATTGCAGTTTTTAAATGATGATTTCATTTATTAAGGGTTAAGTTATCTAAAACCACCTGACCCTATGTGAAAAAGTAGTTACTCCCCTTAAATCATAAATTAACTGTGATTAACCACTTTTTTTTTTTTTTTTTTAAAGCTAGCCACACCAAGGCCGGATTACTGCCAGACCTGCTGAATCAAGAAATCACTGAAATACAATCAGTCTGACAAAGTGAAGCAGGCTAAAAGATCTCAAAAAGTTACCCATCTTGCCATGATCTAAAAAAAACTTCTGAGAAACAAAGTCACTGACATCTATCAGTCTGGAAATGGTTGCAAAGCCATTTCTAAGGCTTTTGGACTCTAGTCAACCATGGACAGACCCATTATACACAAACGGAGAAAAGTTGGAACAGTGGTTCCCAAGAGTTGCAGGGCTACCAAAAGTACTCAAAGAGTGCATCGACTCATCCAGGAGGTCACAACAGGACCCAGAACAACATCTAAAGAACTACAGGCCTCACTTGTCCTGGTAAAAGTCAGAGTTCAATAATGAGAAAGAAAATGGCATCAGTGGGAGAGCTCCAATGTGAAAACCACTGCTGACCAAAAAGAACACAAAGGCTCATCTTACATTTGCCAAAAAACATCTTGATGATTCCCAAGACTTTGGGGAAAATATTCAGTGGACTGATGAAACACAAGCTGAACTTTTTGGACGGTCTGAACCCTGTTACATCTGGAGAAAAACTAACACAGCATTTCAGTGGTAGTGTGATGGTCTGAAGCTGCTTTGCTGCTCCAGGATCTGGACGTCTTTCCATAATTGATGGAACCATGAATTCTGCTCTTTACCAGAGAATGTCCGGCCTTCAGTTCATGCCCTGAAGCTTAAGCACACTTGGGTTATGCAGCAGGACAATGATCCAAAACACAGCAGCAAGTCCACCTCTGAATGGCTCAAAATGAACAAAACTACTTAAATCCAGTTAAGATGCTTTAAACTTAAACATTGCTGTTCTTGCTTAAAAACCCTCTAATGTGTCTGAATTGAAACAATTCTGCAAAAGAGATTGGGCTAAAATTCCTACACAGCAATGTGAAAGACTCACTGCCAAGCTTGACTGCAATTCTTGCTGTCAGTGGTGGCAGAACCAGTTATTAGATTTAGGGGACAATTACTTTTTCAGATAGGGCCAGGTAGGTTTGGATAACTTTTTTCCATCAATGAAAGACATCATTATTTAAAAACTAGATTTTATATCTACCCGGGTTTTCTTTGTCTAATATTTAAATATGTTTGATGGCCTGAAACATAACAAAAAAAATAATTATAAAGGGCGCAAATACTTTCTCACAGCAGTGCATTAATATTTTTAGTAAAAAGCCACTGTAGGCCTTGTGTACCAAGTAATGGGATCCTCGCTGGTTTCGTGAAAGTGTGGCAAAGGATTTATATCAATGAACATCCTATTTACAGCCTCTATTTCAGTCTGTAATAAATATACTTCCACTCATATGAGACAGTTGCATGTCTGCTCTATTGTCTGCCATAAATATGCTGGAAGGCTTGGTTAAATATTGATAACACCAATTTTCTGCCCCCCCCACCCCCACCCCACACATCTTCTCTCCATCACCACCCCACACAAGCAAGTACACACACACACAAAACCCCTCCTCGTTTCCCTCCCTCTATCTCGCGGTTATTTCACCCTCACAGTAACCTTGCTTATGCATATTGCATATGTAAATAAAGCACCCCGCCTCTGAAGTAATTGTGTGCATCTTCTACAGAGCTGCACATCTCAGCTTAGAGTTTAGGAAGAAGCACTGTGGAGAGAGTGAATTCTCTTTGTTTACTAGTGATTCTTTTCTGTTTGAGCCCAACTCAACAACTAACTGTTTATCGATAAGCAAAGCACTTCAAGCGCAGTCCTATATCTGTCTAATTATAAGATTAGTTATGTGTGGGGCTGAGTCCACAGTTTGTGAAATTTAAAATAGTCTTTTAATAGAATAGAGAACTAAGGCATGACAATTTTACCAAGAACTTTCATCTCTTGTGTGTTCACTCTACAGTGCTTCACTTGTTTTGTTCCACATTTTAGCCTTATTCAAAAATGGACTAAATTTATTTTTCACCTCAAAATTCTACACACAATATCCCCACAATGACAAAGTGAAAAAAGTTTGCAAATTTAATAAAGATAAAAAATAGGATGTGTACATGACAATTCATAGACCTTTGCTAATTACTTTGAAGCAGCATCGGCAGCAATTGCAGTCTTGAGTCTTTTTGAGTATAATGATACAAGCTTGAAACACCTATTTTGGGTCAGTTTCTTCCGTTCTTCTTTATGGAACCTCTCAAGCTCCATCAAGTTGGATGGGGAGCGTCGGCGCACAGCCATTTTCAGATCTCTCCAGAGATGTTCAGTTGGGTTCAAGTCTGGGCTCTGGCTGGGGCCATCAAGGACATAAACATAGTGGTCCCAAAGCCACTCCTTGGATATCTTGGCTGTGTCCTCAGGGTCGTTGTCCTGAGGAAAAAGATGAACCTTTGTCCCAGTCTGAGGTCCAGAGCGCTCTAGAGCAGGTTATCATCGAGGATGTCTCTGTACATTGCTGCATTCATCTTTCCCTCAACCCTGACTAAACTCCCAGTTCCTACTGCCGAAAAACATAGCATGATGCCGTCACCACCATTTCTGTAGGGATGGTATTGGCCAGTCACACCTCTTGACCACACAGGCCTGACTGTTGGAGTGCTGCAGAAATGGTTCTCCTTGGAAAGGTTGTCCTATCTCCACAGAGCAACACTGGAGCACTGTCAGAGTGACCATCGGGTTCTTGGTTACTAAGGACCTTCTATCCTGAGTGCTTAGATGGGCCAGGCAGCAAGTGCTGTATACGTCATACTGTTTTGTAGATCTACAGAGAATTCCTTGGAATTCATGGCCTGGTTTGTGCACTGTGAACTATCAGACCTTATATTGACAGGTGTGTGCCTTTTCAAATCATGTCCAATAAACTGAACTTACCACAGGTGGACTCCAATCAAACATCTGACAATTAATCATTGAAAACAGGAAACACTTGAGATCAATTTTAAGTTTCATGGCAAAGGCAGTAAATACTTGTGTACATGTTATATATATATATTTCTTTTTACTTTTAATAAATTTGCAAGAATTTCAAGTAATTTTGTTTTTCACTTTTCTGATTACGGCATATTGTTGTTGGTAGACTTTTGAGGTGAAAAATGAAATGAATCCATATAAACCTAACATCAGTATGGCCCATCAACAAAATGTTTGAGCAAGAATTACTACCGTATTTTTCGGACTATAAGGCGCACTTAAAATCCTTCAATTTTCTCATAAATCGACAGTGCGCCTTAT
>VUQG01020042.1:24297-37851 GCA_015106755.1 Etia nguti
TATGTATAACTTGTCCTGCTTGTGGCAAGTTTAGTCTGCAACTTAAACTATTCTGACACAATGTGCAAACACACTTTCCTCCTTTTCACATTATTGTTTTTAGTGTGATTTTATTTAACTGGCGCACCGTCTTTAAGACACTGTGAGTGTTTTGTTTCCGATTTAAATATATTTTTAGAGAATAATGGTTGTAGGATTATTTTTCAGCCACTCGTTCTAAACAGATATAAGATCCTAAAAATGATAATACCTTCACATACCTGCTGTATTAAGTTAACAAAGGTACAGTGCAGCATTATGGACAAAAAATGATACTACTGAGAAGTCTGAGGAGAATTTGACCAATGAGAAGCATTGGTAACTGATGGGCCGGCACGCCGGACCTGACAAACTATTGACTTCACTCATCATTAGCATGGAGAGGCTAAATTGAATTAGCTAAAAGTGACTGTTGCTGTTCTTTGTTTGCGTTTCACTGGCACATTAAAGCCAAAGACAGCATATTACTGCCGGCAGCTATCACTTGTGTTTCCAGAACAAATAAATATCTCTGAATTTTTAAATGTACCCTCACAATCTTAGCAGAAAAGCCAAAGAGTCAAGGAAGGAAAGAAAATGTGCTAGCTGAAACAGAGAAGAAATAAGGAAACAGAAGAATTTAGTTTTTAAGTTAAACTCTCTGTTATGGGGTCCATACATTACAATATAAAACACCTTGAGGTGACTGTTGTTGGGATGTTGTGAACTGAACTGACCTTTTTTACGTAATGTAATTAGCCTTTTCATGCTAATGACAAGCCAAGAATAGACAGCTCTGTAGACCGTATAAAGATGGACACAGCTACTATGATGTCTGCTATTGGTGTGTTTTGAAGCCTCATGCTGAGCATTTCACCATCTCGGTTGCAAAAAAACAGATTTGAGGAGGAGAAGAGGCTCTGATTGTGAAACCACACAGTCAATGGCTAACGACGTATGACGTTTTCCTATTGGGAAACTACCTCCATATTTTATACAGTGTGGAGCCAAGTTGCTAGCTTATGCATGCAAATCACTAGCTTCGACATGCTAATGTCCAGCTATCTCAATCCAGCTGTCTCCTCATTTCCCACCACCAGTCTGTCAGTAGCTGGCTTCAACAAAGATATAGCCACCTCTCACTTCTCTGTAGCATCATGTTTGTCCACGATGCTGAACCATAGATGCAATTTTGACCAAATGTAAACCTATTTTCCAAGCTTTTCTCTCAAAGGTCATTCAGAATACACTATATAAACAACAATATCGGACTATATTTAATCTCTGAATTCAGATCCTTTCAGCCACATTCAGTCACAGGTGATAAAATCCAGGATGCCACTATCTTCAGTTAGTCAGTAAATTTCTTCCCTCCTAGATATTCCACTGTATGTGGTGTCTTTGCAAACTGGAAGTGTTTAGGAGCCACAGCAACTCAGCCGCGAAGTTTCAGACCACGTAATATTACAAAGCCGAGTCGAGAGCTGAGGCGCACAGTGCGTAAAAGTCACCAACGCTCTGCTGACTCAATAACTGCAGAGTTCAAAACCTCCTCTGGCATTAACAAAAGCATAAAACAGCGTCATGGCATGGGTTTCTATTGCCTAGCAGTTCATGTGGGACTAAGGAATGTATGAAAAAAAGCTGAGGAATGAAATAAAAATAGAAAAAAGTCAAAGACATTAAAAATTACAGGCCAAGTAAGGTGGTTTCAAGCAGGTAAACATTAGGCTGAAGTGGGTTATTGGGCTACTGATAAAGCTTACAGGTAATGAAATATCTATAAAGAGTCTAAGTGATAATCATTGTCATTATTACTAACCTGCCCCTTCACTGCTATGAGGAATATCAATTTTGAATGTCAAAATTATGGTAATGTGTAGCCAATCACACAATAAAAAGGGATATGTGTAGAGGATTAATTACTGCATTAAAGCTCACTGCCCTGCATTAATGCAATAAACACACAGCAGCAACATGCGGCACACGTGTTAGAAAGTGGGATTTTGATGACAGTTACATCTGTGTTTGACAAGCCCCTCAGGCACAGAGTACCAGTGATATGATTGCAGCACATCACAGGCATGATGATGCTTTCTGAGGACGTAGGAGTGTTTTAGATGGAGCATTAAAGTCAAGTGGCTGGCTTAAGGCAGATGCGTAAGAAGGGGGTTTTATGAAAGAAAACTGGTAGCGCGCGCTCTCTGTGAATTCACATTAGGTGACTAGTGAGATAAGTGAGAGGGACAAATACACTCATATGTAGAATGTGACCGATCTAACCACACGCAAACACAACCGGACACACACATTCACACAGTCAAACTGCCCCCGTAATGTACTTACATTTAAAGAATACCAACTAATCCCCATAGCACAGGGAAGGCCTGCAGATCTGAGTCTCGAAGCGCAGAACACACATGCACGCTCGCAGACAGACTTGTGCGTTCGAGTGCAAGAGACATTCTGAAGCTGCTTCCATCCTGATTGTCCATCCGTGTGTTTGCTTGTGTATGTGAGAATGTATGTGCATGTGTTAAAGAGGCACAAAAAGGGAAGCTGAGAAAATCAGATCATTCTGCTGCAAAGTCCCATGGGATGACAATCACAGGGTATTTCAGGAAGTCTTTTACAAGCATACTCACCGGGGACCCAGGTGTGTGTGTGTGTGTGTGTGTTGATATGCATGTGTGTGACAGAGAGAGGAAAAAAGAAGAAAAAGGTGTGCAGGCTCAGGAAATCTTTGAACTCCATCACATTCCCAGTTTTATTTGCACCCAGAGTATGACATTCAAAACTTTACTAGAAAGTCAGGAGGCCGGGAAGATAACAAAATGGCTAACTATTCACTGATAAATAAGAGTCCTTCTACCAATATAAAGCAGCTTTTGTAGCTTAATAAAACATTTAGTGTTGTTTGGTTGGCAACTAAGGCATTGCTTCAAAGATGATATAACAGCCCCAAGTAATAAAAGTCACAATTTAACAGCTGTAGAAATAGGGAGAAGAGCTTATGTCTACAGTAATGACAAGAGAACACAAAGAGCATACATCAAGTGGCATGTGTGTCCCATGATACAGCAGCGTGCAAAACTCTCGAGCCAACCGTCATTTCTTTGATGTTGTTCCCAAGGAGACAGACTTTTTTGTAATTTTTTTTCTATTGATCTTAAGCAATAGTTCTTTTTCCAAGGTCTTTCAAAGTGTTTCTTTGGTCATTGGTTGCTTTTTCACACTTTTTTGTGAATCCAGTCCTTGTACGTGAACATTTTCAGAGGAATACTTTTTGTTTGCTTACTGGCTTATGAATCACATAAGCATAAAAATGTACAAAGTCAAGGGATGACCAGTGTTGTGTGTACAGACGACTGTTTAATTGTGTACGTAGCAGCCTCTCAAAAGTATTAAAATATCGCTTATTCCTTAATATTTCATTGGTGGCTCCAGACTTCTGCCCAATGTCACAATTCTTACTGATAAAAGGAATGCCTCTAAAGTCAAACTCTGGATTTCTGTTAACTCTAGAAGTTAAGCACCATATAGTGATTAAGAGTACATTATTTTAAACCTGCGCTGAGCAGAATTTTCATCTTTGTATATCTTAGATTCTAAATATAAACCAGGATTAAGGCTTGGATGATACCCCCAACCCTCCCCTGTGAAGAATGTTAAAAGTGACACTTCCCTCCCAAATCCTTCCCCCTCTCCCCTCCTTTTTCTCTCTTTCTCTTGCTCTCTCTCCCACTTTAAATCCTTTCTTATCTCATCCTGTCCTTCCCTCCAGCTTCTTCTCATCATTCCACTTAAACTCTTTCACTAATGAGTTCCTCCTCTTCCTCCTCACCATCTTCACCCCTCCCCTCCCTGTACCCACTTCCTTTGCCTTTTGTTTCAGTAATATATTCTTCTGGAAAAAAAAAAAAGTCACAGACACAGACTGCAGCAGATATGTATGTTACTAATTCTATCTGTGTCGTGGACAATTATTTCCTGCTCATGACTAAATGTTTGACTTTTGGTGGGAGGTGAGCAGAAGGGGTGAACTGAATAATCAGTCTAGACTTGCAGATACTAATGAGGTGGGTTCTTTCAAAGGTGGACATCATGGTCAGCATCTAAAAATGAAATGTGTCTTTCCCAGAAAAAAAACAACACATCTAAGAACACAAACACCAAATCAGAACAAGTCCAATGCTTGTGTGCACGAGATGATGTCAAACACACTCATTATTCAAAAAAATGAAGGAAAAGAAAAGAAAAATATGTTACACATTAATTATTACTTTTTTTTTTTTTAATAATACGGTATACCAGTTTTCAACTCCGTAGATAAATGTACACTACTTTTGCAATAATGTGTAACATAGGCTGAAATCTACTGTTTGTGTCTATGTCACAAACGTCTTGATGCATTCTCAATCATCCAGGAAAGTAAATCTCCAAAAGTTGATTCTGTTCATCTGGACGTAGCGTTTTGTGGGAGAAACGTTTCGTCACTCATCCAAGTGACTTCTTCAGTCTCAGCTGACTGCAGGTTTCCCCAATCTTAAACACAAAATTACCAGTAAACACAATGTAAAACTTAAGCTACAGGCTGCACACACTGACACAAATCCCCATCCTAATGAGGACACACACAAGGTCTTGCTGTTAGTGTTCAAGTTTGAACACAAAGTCAAAAAGATTAAATCCAACCCAAAGAGGCTTCAAGGCGATCTCCACTGTAATTCTACTGTGGAAAGAGTAGAAACTGAAGCAACAGCGTTACAAGCCTGACTGCTCATCACTGCCTAAACAGCTGCTGCAGATCAGGCTCTGGCTGCTGGGCTGGGGTCAGCATACACTCCAAATCAGTATCACAGCAAAACGTATAACAGACACGCCGGTCCACTGTGTCCATTTCAAGGTTTGGAGAGCTAAAGCGTGACATGGACACACATGCATAAGTTGCAGTAAGTTGCAGTAAGCTGCGGTACCAGCAGAGGCAGATATTTTATTTGAAGCCAACATGAAAATAATCATAGGAAAGCTTAAACAAACATTACTAACACATTTACATGTAAATACGTATTAGCTTAATTAGCTTAATCGTTTGTGGCATAGCAAGACCCTCGAATGTACTTCATATCTTCCTTGCTCACTAGCAACTTCTTGGCTTTAAATATGTGATCTTGGCTTGAAATTGGGTTGCACACTGAGCTGCATCATCACTCTGGGATCTTGGCTAGCTTTGTGTTAGCATGCTGTATTTGCAGATGCTTTCAAAGAGGGGATGTCGTGTTAGCAGTACAATGCAGTCGTTTGATTCCTTGATGCAGTTTGCATGTTGTTTGCTCCTTTGTGCTCTTGACTTTCCATGCAATGAAAGTAAAAGTAATTTTCATATCCCCTCAAAATTTGTAGACCGCTGTACTGTTTCTTTCTTCTCACACTTGACTCTTATTCAGACATATTTTTGTGTTGTTTAACTTGTTTCAGGTCTGTTCATTCTGTAAAACCTTTGGTGACTATTCTTTGTCTTAAAAAGTGCTATATAAATAGACTTTACTCACTTACCTACTTTTCCTGAACTAAACTGAAATCAGCTTTTTGTGCACAGGAAATTAAGGCATGTTTTTTTTTTTCTCCACTCAACCTTTGTAGCTCAAGTAACAACAAAACTGCAACGTGTTTACTGAAATTAGTGCCGCTTTTTCGCTAAATGTACTAAAATAATGTGTTTCATTCATTTTTTCTTGAACAAATGGGTCATGCAAATATTTTCTGTTATTATGAAAGTTGACTGCTGTAATTATTGCATAAACAAAAGAACACACTTAATTATGATAAATTATCGATATTTCTTGCTTTCACAAATTGAAGTGGGTCTGTGGTGTGAAAACCTGGCAGGCTGTGGGACGTGGAAAGAAGAGGAAACTACAGAAATGCTATCTGCCCTGATTTAAGATGATAGAGTTATAGTGGCCTCAAGAAGAGAGAGCCACTTTCTTTTCAAGAAATCACCATAACCTGAATCCAATTTTGAAGTCCAATATCTTTATATGGTCATGTCACTTTTTGCCGTCTTGTATATTTGATCCTCTGGCTACATTTTTCTTTTTTCCCAGTTTGCAAAATCAAGTCACAGATGCCTTTAAATAGTTTTAGAAATTCAAAGGAAAATTTGCAGTGACTTAGCAAAAGAAGAATTTGTTATGCTGAACTTCAGTTGCTGTGCGATAAAATCATCAGGGGAGACAGTTTCACATCCACTCGCACGGAGCTGAGCCAGAAAGGATCAGATTCATGTTTGAGTCATATTGAATGCAGTGGAGCACATCCTGTCCTTCCACTCCTTCTTCACTTGCCTTTTCTGCATCCTTATCTCTAGTTCTCTTCCCATTGCTTTGCCATTCCAGCCAAGAGAAGGCCAATGACCCTGCAGCCCCTCCATGTGTGTGTCTCCATGTTAAGGGTAATAGTTGCACAACAACCTTCCTTTCTGACACCAATAACACTTCTGTGCAACTACAAGAAGTACATAGCAGTTTTATACTTCTTATAGAAGTCTTAGTATATTTTAAACTTAAACTTTCATTAAAATTACATTACTGTGAAATACTATTTGCTCCCTTCCCGATTTCGTATTTTTGTTTTCATTTTTGTAACACTTGAGTTTGAATGTTTGAAATAGTCAAACAGGTTATGCTGTTAGACAATACAATACAATATGCTGTTGTTAAGTGATGAATTCTTTTATTAAGGAAAAAAAAAAAAAATCCCACTAACATGAATTAACTGTGATTAACCACATTTTTTGGAAATCTTAGTGCAATTTCACTGCCTTCGCTCAGGCTTGATTACTGCCAGAACTGTTGGATCAAGAAATATCTTAAAAAGAACCGGTCTGACAAAGTGAAGTAGGCTTAAAGACATCAAAATCCAACACATTATGACACAATATGAAGAAACAGCTGAGAAAAAAAAATGACATTATCGGTCTGGAAAGGCTTACAAAGCCATATTTAATGCTTTGGGACTCCAGTGAACCACGGTGAGAGCCACTATCCACAAATGGAGAAAACAGGGGTGAACCTTCCCAGGAGTGGCCAGCCTATCAAAATTCCTCTAAGAGCACATCGACGACTCATCTAGGAAGTAACAAAAGAACCCAAAACAGCATCTAAAGAACTGCAGGCCTCACTTGTCTCAGTTAAGGTCAGAGTTCATGATTCAATAAAAAGAAAGAGACTGGGCAAAAGTGGCATCCATGCTTCAAGGAGGAAACCACGGCTGACCAAAAAAAACCCCAAAGGGTCATCTCACATATGCCAAAAAACATCCCGATGATTCCCAAGACTTCTGGGAAAATTTCTTTGGCCTGACGAGACAAAAGCTGAACTTTCTGGAAGGTATGACTCCCATTACATCTGGCAAAAAACTAAGACAGCACTTCATTTCATTCATGTACAACTTGCTATAATTTAGGAAACCAGTAATGTTGCTCTCCCTGGCCATCAGCTTGTGCTCTGAAGCTCAGTTGCACTTGAGCTATGCAGCAGGACAATGATCCAATACATAGCAGCAAGTCCACCTCTGAAAGGCTTTGCAAAAACAACCCCAAAAGTTATTATGGCCTTATCAAAGTCCGAAATTAAAACAGATCGAGATGCTTTGGAATGACCTTAAACAGGCTGTTCATGCTCAAAAACCCTCAATTATGCCTGAATTACAACAATTCTGCAAGAAAGCCTCAAGACGTCCCTTGCAATAAGAAATGACTTGCACACAACTTATCTCATCTTCACATTTAAAAGAGGACTAGTACGTTAATTTCAGGTTAGTACTTTAAATTAGATTTAAAGTTGTAAGAATTTAAGGGTTTTTTTTTATTTACGTCAACTGTGGCTGAATGCAATGCTTACTTTTGACTTTTAATATCCATAGGAAGTGCTTTCCATACTTGTCACAGCAGTCACCACTGTCCGCTGAACCCATTCAGCAGCCTGTCTATCCATCTCTTCCTCAGTGTTGAAGCTTTGTGTATCTATATCCCCTGTTTTTTGAGGCAAAGGCACAACTGGGGCTGATCAGATGGATGGCCAAATCTTATTTCATGCTTGTTACACACACATACACATACACACAAACACTATCATCCGTTCATTAGCTGCAACAGGCTAATTGGGCTCGGGGAGCCTAGAGCAAGAGGGCGAGAGTAGGGAGAGAGTGAGGATGCGAGGAGGAACAGGAGTCCATCAATGAGCACATGGCGGACGTTAAGGTTAGTGTTACCGAATCTTGATGCCTCGCTTCGTCCCGCCCTGAATGATGTAACAGATGAAGATGGTATACGGAGGGAAAGAATGAGGCGTGGGAGAAAAAGAAAAAAAAGATGAGCCAGAAACCACTTAACAGGGAGGGAGAGATGTGATACCGCAGATTTCTGTATGTGTGTGAAATTTGTGCATATGTGTGTGCCATAGGTTAAATCTTTGTGTGTGCCTCATCACCGAGGTCAGGGTGCCCCTAGGCATTTCATTCTAGTTGGCCCTGCTGAACACAACTACAGAGAAATCCTCCTTTTTCTCTGCTTTGCTATCATGCCGCACTCCCCTATTGCCTTTTTTTCTTTGCTTCTCCTAATGTTCTTTTTCTCCCTTTGTTTCATTCCCCTTTTCTCCCTTTTCAGATTTCGATCTAATTTTCCTTTGTTAGAGTCCCTTCCCTTCTCTTTGTCCCATCACACTTTCTTTTCTTTTTCTCACTGCAGGCACTCAAAGGGGGCTCTATGAAAACAGTAATCTCCCAATACCAACAATCTGCTTTGATTCATTCCTTTCTTTCCTATCTCGCCATGCACTTTCTACTTAAGGTTTCTTTCTCTGTCTCCACCTGCTTCTCTATCAGCCTCAGTCATTTATTTCTCAAGTGCATCCACAGCCAAGCCAAAGAGACGCTCATAATTTGCTCATGCTTTCATTTTTAAGCAAACATATATACATGGAGGTTACAATTCACACCAGCTCACCAATAATGGAATATAGAAGAATGTCAACTTCCGTGGTGATATCGGGTCAGAATTTGATGTCAGATCTCTGAGAAATGTTTCCTAAAAAATACCTTTCTAAAGGCGCTGTAAGCATGATTTGATTAAACATCTTTTTCAAATGACATAAAATATGTGTGTACATGAGAGCAGTATTTTGATTTTTTTGGTCCTATTCTTCAAACCTTCAGTTTGCAAAGGGGCTAAAACTGCTTGGTTCAGTCAGTGAATAAAGTGAAAGGCTACACTCAGTGTAAGATGAAAAATGACAAGTCTGAACTGCAAAATACATGAACTTACTTTAGTAGAAGAACTAAAATTTGGAGCTGGAATCAGGTCATAGGTATACTATATCTATCCCAAGTGATCCAAACAACAGTGATACTACAAAAAAAAAACTGTTGTGTTAACTGGAGAGAATATAAATGTTTTATTAACGACATTAACGAGGACTTTTTTCAATCAAATTTACTAATTCATTTTGTGATTTTTCGAGACAGACTGCGTTAAAATATCCCCATCAAAAAAAAAGTCAACAAGCTGTAAAACTATGAGTAAAACTGTCCTCACGGGAGAATTTAATTAAATCATGTCTCATTTTGACAGCTTAATAGGTGCAGAACTTTCACATGAGCCCATTACTTAGATAGGGCATCATTGTTAGGTATGTTAGGTGGGATATGGCAGGCATGTAAAGCAGCTAAGCTTACTCGTGACATGAAATAGCAAAAATGAGGAAGAAAAAGGGAAATATCAGTGTTTATATTTAGAATTGATTTTTTTTCTCTCCTCAAAATCAATAGTTCACAAAGGATGCAGGTATTGTAATATCAATATTTACATTAGCACGCACCCATTATTAGTGCTTGAATATCAGTCAGAGTGAAAAGTGCGCTGCCAAACAAGACACGCAAACACAAGCACACACACACACACACACACAGAAACACACACTCGCAGCCTCTGCTGCATGCGAGAAACAAAAGAGGCAGGCTTTATTGTCTGAATAATTACTTTACACGCCACGCTCACTCTGAAAGTAACCACAAGACACACAGCAAAATACAACACACTCTGAAACCATCTAAACAAACACCCGTAGAGTGGATTACACATCTTTCTCTGGTCGATACCAAACGCCGTCATGCTGCTTTTGCCACCAGGAAAAACCTGCCTGTGTGTGTGTGTGTGTGTGTGTGTGTCTGTGAAGGTTCTTTTCTTTTTACGCCTTCAACTGAGGTGTTCCGCCATTCACCCCATGTTCAAGTACGACTTTGACACACATGCAGCACATGTACCCTCGCAGGCAGCTCTAACACACACACTGTGATCCTCAGTAATGCTGCCTTGCGGGATGCAGGCGACTGTCACTGTTGGTGGTGTGTTGCTATGACGCTGTCTCAACTGCTGGACAATTTCCTTTTGTTTTGTGATAAGCATCTCGCGCACACAAATGCAGAAACACAAACACACACACTGCTTAATATGCAAAAGAGAAAAAAGCCTGCTTGAGCAAGTCCCATATGTGTAAACTGATTGAATTAATAATCCAATAAAGACTCAATACTCAGAGGGCTCCTTCTTTTTTCCCGCAAGTGACACAGTTGCTGTATCTCACGAACGCAGAAGCCCATCAGACACATATGAACAGCTAAAAGGAACGGTTGGAAAAATTATTGTCTGGATCACATGCCGCCTTCCCCGCTGAGGTCCCTCGGGTGGATGACGAGGACACGATGTGAAGAAAAGGTAATTCTACTGCGGCGAAGGTGGTGAATCTCTGTGTGAGCACCATGAAATAGAGTAGGGCCAGAATCTGATCGAGACACTTCCCTGTGAAGGTATTACAGGCACATACAACTGGAAGGAGACCCCGGGGCAGACCCAGAATTCACTGAGGGGATTACGCGTCCCTTGTAATCTGGAAGCGCCTTCAGGTGAGCTAAGAGGAGATGGAAAACAGGGTTTAGGGGATAGGAGAAGGCTGTTGAGGCTACAAGCCCTGAGTATTTACTAGAAAACAAATTAATATATGAGTGCACCGTTACTTGTTATTCTTTATAATTTGTCTACTACACATTCTAGGTGCGTTTGTCCCAAAAGTAAGAAAACAAGCAGGCAGAGGCTTGATAGAGGGTCATTGATCTTATCTTCCTGGGGAGTCCGTAGAAGGCCGCTAGCCCGACCCATCTATCACTTTGCCAGGTATATGCTGAATACTGAAGAGCTCCCGGTGCTGTCTCTGTCATCTGAGCAGTCCTGAACACAGTGAATCCCAAGTGTTGCACGGCCCCAGCACAGTATACTTATTATGAAATGGAAACGCATTGGAGTGCGTCTTAAAGAAGTTCTTATTTAATCAAATTCACTGAGCAGTGAAATAAGTAGTATTAGCATCAGTACTTTGGGTTTTGGTTTTCCACACAGATTCCACAAATTTTAGTTCATCCACCTGTTTGACAAAAAAAAGAAAAATAGATCAAATGAAACCCTCTTTGGTTCAGGATTGTGCTGATCTATGGAAATCCTCTTGAAAAGCTGAATTCCAGCAACCTTGTGTGAAATACCTACTAAAGTAGTCTCTGATCTTGATCTTCGGTGCGTGCATGTTATCCATGGTTCTCCATGTTACAGTCTTATTCATCTCTGATCCTTTTATACCCTCACCAGTCAAAATACCATGATTCCCGACAATTCCGCACAGAACACCGTATCTTGTGTTCAATCAGGGCTCATTATCCCATCTAATAGAGTCATCACCACATACCCATGGCTCCGTGTGACCACAGCCAGATGTTCACTGACAATACTTCAGCACAGCTATCGTAGGGCAAAAATCTTCATTAGTGCGTTATTTTCGGTGTTTACATCACCGAATAGTGTGGTCAGATTTCATTATCCGGGACCCGGCTCTGCTCAGCAGAGGGACAGATGCTGCCAACACAGAGACAGCTTTGCAGCGCTAGCCTTCGCTTTCTGGCATGGACATATGTGGGTTGCCGGGGGCTGCGGCTGTCACAGGCTGTAGCTCTTCTCCGAGCTAGCTGATGCGAGTGGATGGGGTCGATGTGATTGGCTGATAAGAACAGAGCGATTTTGTATGTGTGTGTGTGTGAGAGCGAGCGACAGAGAGAGATGAAGGGTTTCGTGGCTGGTCGCAGGCCGGCGTGCTTTTATTGCTGAATTATAAACATCTGTAAACAGACAGTGGAAACCAATATATTTGAGGTGAACTCTCAACTCATGCACGCACTGGCAGCACAGACTCGCAGCAGCCATGAAAAAGCTTTCAAAAACACTGACAAGGCAGACGACAGGCGAAATAAAGGTGATTTCATGGCACGGCCACAGAGAATGGACGGCAGAATAAAGGTGAAAGAGAGGAGGGAAAAGAAAAGAGACAGGTGTGAAGGGACGATTGATTGATTAAAAGAAAAAAAAAGCTGTGGGATAACGGGGCAAACAAGAAAGGACCCAGGAAAGGAGGCATGAGAAGAAGAAGAGGAAGAAGAAGAAGGAAGGGAAAGAGGAAGGGAGGGAAGAGAGGTTAGCTGGATAAGTGGGGCAGTGCTGCAGCGTGACACATCAGCATTCTGAGCACAGCGGCAGAGAGCAGCGCAACAAACGCAGTCGCACCCAGTCCTTCTCTCTCTCTCTCTCTCACACACACACACACACACACACACTGCAGACATGTATAAAACACACCCGCACAAGCTTCAAACATGAACAGCACTGAAAGGCAGAGCGTGCATCAAACACGCACAGACATGCACAGAAACAAGCTTCTGAATGCTCTGATAAAAGCGCAAACTGCCAGGTCGCATAATTTCCTCTTAAAACACATACAGTAAGTCGAACGCAACTATAAACATGCGCGCCACAACAGATGACAGCTGATTTGAGACTGCCTTAGCCACTGCAGAGCTACAGATCCTGGGTGTTCCCTGAAGTCGCAGACTACACCGAGAGGATGATGCTGTGACTTAAGCATGCTCAGTGTTGAATCCACTCACTCCACTCTACAAAACGGGCTGTTCAGGATTCATTATGTGGATGGTTGATTAATATTGATTGGATGACTGACTGAAGTTTGCCTGATTGATTGAAAACAAATTGTAAAGAGTGTTTTTCTTTCATCTTTTTAAGGTATAAGTAGGTCCTGATTGAAACTGGTGGAGATAACTGCTATGTGGTAAAGTATATAAAATTAAAAAATATAAAGGTTTTAAAAGCACAGAAAATTAGAAGAGGCAGAAAGGGATTGCCATTAGGGACACAGAAATGCATAACAGCACACCCCTCTCCTCGCCCAGATCTGACCCAAAGGCACAGACGTAAACATGGCAAAAGCAACAGAAGAGCCTGGAAGGTCATACAATTCTACAAATCCATTATTCTTCACCCAGGCAGCAAATATCTACACCTTAAAAAAGGAAAATATTAAAAAAAAAAAAAAAAAAAAAAAAAAAAAAAAAAAAAAAAAAAAAAAGGGGGGGGAAAGGAGG
>VUQG01020042.1:52432-63574 GCA_015106755.1 Etia nguti
TGCAGTTGTAATGTAACACACCATCTCATCCCAACTCAGTCTCAGCCAAGTAAACCAGACACTGGCACAGCTGTACAAGAGTAAAAGATATGACAGTAAATTATAAATTGGGTAGGCAATCCAATTGGTCAAAGAAGCAATCCAAGTTTGCTGACAACTCCCAAAACACTAGCTGCATTTCACTAGTTGCTATGACAACTTCTAAGTGCCGCTAGTTAGTGACCTTTTTCTTTGAAATGTCTCTTGATTGTCAGCTTTCTATACGCTGATTGTTTTGCGACAAAGAGAGCACAAGCTTTAGCAACCACAGCTCAAACCTTTATGTTCTTTTCTTAATACTCATTACAATCATCATGCTTGACCGCTTTCTTTATCATTTCAGCACCGTACTTTGCCTGGTTTGACACCTCACATTAAACCTATATTCTGCTTCCCAGAGGTTTTTGCATTGCAGCTGTAAATGGCCCCAACAGGAGCACATTTCAATTCATAAAGTCTAATATATATATATATAAGATAGGCATAGCCACCATGAAGTGAATCACTGGGTTATGTATTCATTTGAAAGCCTCAACTTGAGTGTTTGGGTATTGACAACTTGTTTTATTGAAACCGCACATGGCAAGAAAAGGCTGGCTCTGGCTATGAAACTGAGGCACACACTGTGAGCCCACGTGGTAGTGACTTATCATTCAGAAGGCAGGGCTGCCCTAAGGCATCCTATTTTATCTAAAAGCCATAATCATTTATAAAATAACTGAGACCATAAATTCATCTTGAAATAGTTTACTGAGGTCACAGAGAACATGGGAAGCAATGTTGTTTTACCATAAACTTCTATACAGTCTGCTCTGTAAAATCAAAGGAGTCGCCCCCTCCAGCCATTTGAAAGAATGTAACTTTGATGCGCCATAGAAAGGGAAAAATAGTTTTTCGGATAGTAACTCATACTTAAAATTACCATCAGTTTAGATACAGCAAAGAGTATTAATACCAACATTGCCGTCTTTGCCTCCTCCCGCTGACACAGAACTTCAAACAGCATCATTGGAGACAGGTAGGCACATAGCCCCTCCCCTCACTAGCAACTCAACACATGAACAGTAGTGCATCATCACCCCAGTCTTTCTCAGGACTTTCGTGAGGTCAGTAAAGCTCCTGTTTCAACACCATCGAAGAACAGTTATCATGAATGAAACTTTAGCCCTTTAGTTATTAGCAATTAACCATACTAACCATCTGTTAGGTTATCATTAAGAAAGCAGCTAGCGGCTGTGGCTAATTATAAAGTGATAACGTCAATGTGGGAACTAGACAGCAAATGCTATCAGTCCTATGCGTCTCTAACATTAATAGACCGTGTTAATTTCACAGGATAATACAGTTATTTGGATATACAAAGTGTTATGGTTCTGTTAAAGTCCAAGATTGAAGCTGAGGAAAGTCAATTAGCAAACAGACAGAAGCATTTTTTTCTGATACCATATTTTCATTTGGTCAGCAATGGAAATATGGTATCAGAAAAACAGAAAATTAGAGGGGCTGTAGCTGAATACATTGCACTGACCAGAATTGTTGTAATCTTTACAACAATACTGGTCTAAAGAAAAAGTTCCAGCTGAAAGAGTGTCTGCTAATTTACCAAAATCAACATTAAATACTAAGCCTTTAATTTGCTCATTCTAAAGATGCACAAGTTTAAAAAACAATCTGAAGAGAGGAGAAAGGACTGAAAGAGAGGGTCTGGCGGCTGATGGTTTATCTAACTGATAGCCGTGAGCGTGGACATGTCGACGCCGTAAACTTGAAGAATGGAGAGGGGACACGGAGGAAGAGGAAGAGTAGGGTAACTGTGGGGTGGAGGGGTTGACCTTTGTTTGATAAATCACTCCAAACTCACTCTCACATTTTGATTCAATTTGTAGATATTATTTTGGAAAATTGGAAAAATCCCCATCCGCTCCCACAGCTGCTGACCTCATACAATCATGCGGTTTATTCCGAGAAATGCTATTAAACTGACAAATTTAACCTCAAACCACTGTGATTTCTCGGTGAAACACCAGTCTTTATTTTGTATCCACATAAAGCACATATTTTGGTAAAAGTAGGCCCATTTTTTTCCATCATGCTTGTATATATTGTAAGGTCAAATTCATTGCATTGCATCTGTAAGAGCTATTCTTTTAGACTGCCTTCTGTAGTTTTCTGTATCATTTTATTCAGAACTCATATAAGCGCCTTCATGGGAATTGTCGATCAGGCTGATTACATTTGGGAAAGGCTGTGTAACTGCACCCAGTGATTCATAGCTTTCACTACAGCGCTATACCCTGTTTACTTTTTCCGGCTCAGCGTGCCAGCCAAATGTGCTCGAAACCTGGTAACAAGAAATACTCCAGTCAGGCAAATTTTGTTAGGGAAAGCAAATTGGAAGAACATCTAATTTCCAGTTAATCTGATCGTTCTGTGTGAAATAGAAAACAAATTAAAACACTGACTATAAAAGCTATTAGTGTTACAAAAGTGTTGCATTAATAGCTCTCAGTGAATTACCAGAGTATTGTACTGTAATGCATGATGTGAACATATTGTATCACCAGCTGGTCATGTGTCACGAGCATATGCATCGGGGACAGTACATTCACTTTAAGTTCAGTTTATTTTTATAGATGTGATCTAAGTAATAATATATCTCACTTATTTATTCAGTGTGTCATCAAAGTCATTAAATATATACAGGTTTCTAGCTAATTTATTAAGCACATATCTGCAATAAAATTACATCAAAATGACAAACAGGTTGCAGGCAAGTAATGTTGCACAAAAATATCTTAGAGTTGAAAATGCTGTGAAAGTCGTTTATGTGACTATATGCATTATATACAACTTATTGCCAAAAGTAATCACTCGACTGCCTTCACATGCAAATGAGTGATATTCCACTCTTAATCCATAGCTTTTAACTATGCTCCTGTCTGCATGCCTAGGTGCTTGATTTTATACACCTGTGTCCACGGAAGCGATTGGAACACCTGAATTCCATGATTAGAATGGGTGCATGAATACTTTTGGCAATAAATGCGTTCTGCTACGTTGTCACTGTCTGTTTCTTTTTTGTGATTTAAGCTGGAGCAGTGGATTATATTTCACCAGGCCAGCCCATGAAGGGATTTAAATTGGTTAGTGTGCTAAATCAGCAACGTGCCAAAGTGTTTAAAGTCAAGCCAATCATATATTATGACTGTTCTTGTCAAGTCCAGTGAAGTCAAGTCTGTTTTAATGTAGAATTTCATGCACCTCATATCTGATGTGATCTAATTTCAGCCCCGGCTGCGATGTTCCCTCGTTGACTCCTTCCTCTCATTGCAAATTGACATCACATCTCCTCGTCCTCCCCACTTAAGGGTGCTGTTGAACAGGTTAAGCAGCAGAAAATTCGCTGTTCCCGGTTATAATTTGCTCATAATTCTTAGCCTTCATTTTGCTGGCTCTTTACGACATTGTTTTGTCTCCTTTTAATAATCCTCTCTTATCCCATTCCTCCATCGCTGCTATCGCCTCTCTCTTCTGCTCTCATTTCATTCTGTCTGACACCATTATTTTCGATTTAATCACCCTGCATCTCTGCCTCTCTCTGCCTCTCTCTCTGACAGAGACGGCTGCATCTCCCGTTCTCTTGCCTCCTATCCATTTCTTTCCCCCCTCTCCCTCATTTCTTGTCTCGATCACACCCCCCACCCCTCTCCTTTTAATTGTGCCCTTGTCTCTTTCTCACTCCCGCTGATCTAAATTGACGAAAGTGTTCACATTGTTATTCCTCAGCCTCAACGGCATTCATACCCTAACAGGCAGGCACACACAAACACACACATCATCCTACCGTTGCCTTCACACCCCTGCTGACATCATGGCCAGCAGTGTTTTTCTCAGTGAATCCATTAGCACCAACAGCAGCACTGCCATCACACACACACATCCACGAACAGACATTTACAGTGAACACAGAACACAACCAGACGCTTAAACACATCCAACAACAACAAACACAGAAGCCCAGACAGCACCCACATTTCACAGTGTCCAAATACTCCCCTACAGCTATGGTGGACCTTTGAGAATCACACATATAGGAGCAAGGTAAAACTAAATTAGCACGCAACATGGCACCGTTGAAAAAAAGTGACAGGGACCCGAGCCAAACACAGGCAGAAACAGTGGTTTGTTTAAACTTTTTCCATTAATGTACATCATTTTTTGGTTTAAGGCTGGATTTGTTTGCCGACTGTTTTCTATCCTTACACAGTGAATTCCCCTCATGTATCATGATTAAATATCTATATTTCTCCTTCAGAGATCATTGTGCTATGGAAAAAACTCCAAAACATATTTTGACCTTTAAAAGATGCAAAATAATAGGTTCCTAAATTACTCCATAAGAGATAATTAAAAAAGGAGCGTTCAGAGAAGACCAGTCTCATTCAGTGTTCATTAAACTGCTCTGTGATTTTGATACGATGCAAACGTATCTCCGGTTGGTTTCTTTCCTCCAGATGTCCATCACAATTACAAACTACATTTTAACTTTGATGTGGAAAATGAGATTTAGTTGGTTCATCACTATTACAGGCAACTTCAACTGGGGACCTCTTCTTTTTCTTTTAGCTTTTATTTCACATCACCTTGTGATGGGAGTAACTTGACCATGTAGACATGGTCAAGATCAGTTTTTGAAGTTCAAACCGAGAGTCAGAATGAGTACGTAAAGTGATTTAAATGACTTTGAACATGGAGCGGTTGTTGGTAAAAGACAGGCTTCTGATCAACTGGGATTTTGCCACATAACCATCTACTGTACAGATAATGGTCAGAAAACAAGAAACTATCCAGCGAGCGGCAGTTCTCTGGGTGAGCACGCCTCGCTGATAAATGAGGTCAGAGGAGAATAGCCAAACCGTTTCAAGCTGATAGGAATGGATAAGAATGCAACAGAAAACCAACGAAGCACTAAATGCAACCAGCGTATGCAGAGGAGCATCTACGAATGCACAATAACTTGAACAACAAACCGTGCCTTCTGGTCTCATGAGTCTTGACTTTTGCTGTCACATTTGAATGGTAGGTCAGGTATAGACAACATGAAGGCATGGATCCTGCTTTGTATCAACAGTTCGGGTTGGTGCTAGTGTTACGGTGTGGTGGAACTGGAGATTCAGACCATGGATGTCCAGCTGACAAATATCCAGCAACTGTGTGATGCTATCATGTCATGTTTCCAGCACCTTGTTGAATTTATTCCACGAAGAATTAATGCACTTCTGAAGGCAAAAACGGTCCAAACCAGTGCTAGCAAGGATCTGGTCCAATATATTTTAGACCACCTGTATCAGACCAGTAGACTAATAATACCACATTCATGACAAGTGTTTCTACAATAGACAGTTAGATGGCAAGCTAACTTTTAACAAGACTCACAGCCTAGCTCTTTAACTGCAAGGCCAAGCTAATTTTAGGTATGAAGAATGAAGGTACACTGCATATCGTTGCCTGTTTCTTAGGCAGAACTGCCTGTCCTTGTTGCCTGAAAAGATTCCCCAAGCTCCAGAGCCTTTAGAGCCGATTGCTGAGTTGGGTCCCCAGACAGTCTTTGGCCATCATTGTTCCAGCCTATAATGATTAGTCATTAGGCTCCTGTGCCATGACATGCCGTTGAGGCCCTGTTTCCACTGCACTAATTTTAACAGGGGATAAAAAAGAAGAGAAAGATGAGAAGAAGAGCATGAAAAAAGAGGGATTAGCAAGGAGAGGAAGCACTTTCCCTCCCTGTCTCTCTCAGGTCCCCAACCAACACTTGTTCAAACATAAAGAGTTTTATTTTCTACTGTGCCCTTCCTTAATATCTCACACTTCAAAATGTTCAAGTCCTCTGTGTGTGTGTGTGTGTGTGTGTGTGTGTGTGTGTGTGTGAATACATACCCCATGCCAGTTTCTCTTACTTTCTCTCTTTCTTCCCTCCCTCTATCTCTACGGGGTTAGAAGACTTAGCTGGCTCTCAGAGAGCTGTTGATTTAGCATTAAGTGTTTTAATGCAGGAGGCCAGGAGGAGAGCGGTGCTGACTCCAATACACTTTCAATCCGCCATATGCCAACAGATAGGATGGCACCTGGACCTCTAGCTGGGACAATCTGATGAATAAATTAAGTGGCTCTCATCTCTGTATCGATCTAAACAAACCTGCAGCATGTTTGTGCGATAATGTGTGTATTGAAGAGCGATGGGCAAGGTGGACTGTAAGTGTGGGAAGCTGGAAAGACTTGTACTGGAGAAAGGTGAGGGATTTAGGCTAGTGTGTAGTGTGAGTTTAAGTGTGCGTGTGTGTCCTCTCTGTCCAGGCCAATTTTTCCATCCATTGATCGCCAGTTCAATACCGGTATGGAAGCTGTGATAGCATCTTTAAGGCTATTAGCCTTTCACGCAGGAGGTCATACAGTATACATACACCTACACACAGGGCAATTTTTTTTGTCCAACTAACTTCAGATTAGTGGGGCTTTCAGACACAATGCAGCATGCACTGTGTGTCCTGGGCGCTGCACAGAGAAGTATTGGAGCATAAAGGAAAATACGCTGTTTTTAAGCTTCCCACTGGACTGCATCATTATGTCAGTAAAACATATAGGATAGCTCTTTATACCTTTAGTTGAATGGAAAAGAAATAGGCCTGTAGAGCTTTTAAGAGAAAACACATCACAAGCTTAAGCTGTGTTTAAAAATGACTGGAAAAACAAATCTGAAACACCTACTTGGTTGTAAACCTGTTTTCGGGAATCACCTTAGTACTGAGGTGAAAGTGAAGGCCAAATGATGATAAGATAAACTTCAACCACTGCACAAGATCTGTAACCACTCATTTGCTTGCCTTCCTGGGAGTTCGGCTACTTTCTGTTCTTTACATGACTACCGCTTTCCCACACTGTCAATCTGAATGCTGACATCATTGCTCTAGTCCAATCTTCTTCTTTGAGCTTCGCATGGTTTAAATCTGCGATCTCGGTCATTTTCCCTTTCAGACTCTCTTTTGTGCAACCCACCTCCTCCCCATCTCCACCTCAGACACCTCAGTTAGAGATCTATTCAAGCCTCAGTCTTCATCTTCACCTCCACCAGCGTCTAGACTCCGAGGGGTCCTGTACTAAATCCTATCACCGCTGTGATTCCGTTCTGCCGTGATGGGTCATCGGAGTCTAATCGCCATATACATCAATTTGTCTATCTCAATAATTCATGTTCAGCTGTTCCAAGCAATCATTTATCATTACAGTGTTTAATTTGCCAACAAAACATTCTCCAAAATTGACTTAAGGCATTACACAGCGAATGCTTTTACAAAAAAGCCAACATAAAATTCAGAAAATTTCAGATGCGACCTCGCTGTATAACATAGACACACTGAACGTGTTGCGTTTTTGCAGAAAATTCATCCTTAAAAAAACACACTGCAAAAAAATGAAGTCTACATCAAGCTATAATGAGTTTGTCCTGATGCTAAGAAATATATGTCACAAATTTGTCCAGCAAAATTACTGGGAGCAGCAGCAGAACAGCTGCTTCATGTTAATGAGGTGCCCTCATAAACACGAAGCAATAATTTTGAGTGAAATTCAGCTGAATTATATAAAATCAAATGTTTATGTATTCAAATAATTATTGGTTAATGAAAATATTGTTGGCATTAAAAACGTATGCCTACCAATCACCTAAATGTAACATTCTATATGTCCTTATGTAACAAAATCACATTACTTAAATTTAGCATTATGGGCATAGAATTTTTTTTTCAGTGTAGATGACCGGCTTTTCAAAATGGTGAAATCAGCCAACGGTCCTATAACTCATACAAAAGGACTTCCCTAAGTATATAATGCTGCACTGCTGTATAATTGGGGAACTTGCAAGAGACAGACTTCAAAAACAGAAAAAAATCATAATTAAATCAAAAGAATCCAAAAAAGCTAAAATCAATACAGCAAATGCTGCACTTTCCTCACTTTCTTTCTCTAGTAATGCATGAGGTAAGCCCCCAAAATGCTGCATCCCACATTTTCCATAATGTAACTTAGCAGCATTTTGTACACTCTCCCTCTCTTGTAAATGTTCACATTTATCAAACTCCACTGCTCCAGTTTGCAATGCTGGCTTTCTGTTATGATAAATGGACACATAAGGGAATTGAGCACCCCACCCCCCCCCCACCCCCTTTAATAATTAAATGGTTAAGTAATGGTTAGACATGCTATTCACTTGTTAGAAGTTTCTGCTGGCATAAAGCACTGCGGAGAGGATGGACAGAGCAGCTTCTGTGTAGTCACAAAACAAACTATTTCTGTCATTCCTGTGCACAAAACCCTCTGGACCCCACAGGATCAGGGTATTTGACATGATCCTGTGGGGTCCAGAGATTAAAATGCATACATAAAAAGGAACCGTTCCATCTCAGCTATCTGCGCTGTTCATGCTACAGCCACCTTGAGAGTTATCAGCTTCTGATACAGTCATGGAGTAGAAGCTAGCCAGAGGTGCAAATAAGTCTGTTAATGAAATCAAAACATTGCATTGTTAAAGTTGTGTGATCATTGATTCAAAAGTGAACAAAGCTGCAGATTTCTTCTTTCAGATTGGATTGTGCTCGCCTTAACTCTTGAACACTTGCAGCCCTTTTCTGAGCAGTTTCTGCCATATTTCAGACCTGCTTTTGGAAAAAAAAAAAATGATAAAATGGTCTCTGCCTATGCAGCTACCCTTGGAAAAACCCAGAATCTATTCTAATGGTTGTCAAACCACATATTTATGGATATATACTAAGGTGTCAAAACTCGCCGTTAAGGTGAGGTCGTCAAATGGCAGCTTTATGGGGGAAAGAGTTAATTATGTAGTAGATGTGAATTTGTACCCCAGCAATTGGCTGTTTCTTGCCAAAGATATTGCAGCTGTCATATTTAGATATACATTAAACTAATTGTTCCCTGACCCTTCCCAACTTGTTTGGAATATAGAAATAGAAGGACAAGATTTTACTTTACTGACCACATACGTGAAAAAAAACCACACACACACACGAAAAAGAGTGTACTGTACTTGTAAACACAACCCATTTTGAAAATGCTTGCGAATTGTTGCAGAACCGCCTGGCAGATGTTAAAGCCGTGACCTCTGAACTGAACGTGAAAGGAAAGCTTTGGAAGCTAACACATTTGAAAATATCATCTGTCACCTCCGCTCCCCTGGGGCTTTCTGACAGAGCAGGGGTTTTTTGGCCTGAAAAAAAAAAAAAAAGCAGTGGTCCAACACTTCAGATGGACAGCTCCACTTCTTCGTGCAGTCGTTGCAATTTGCGCGACAGAGATCGGACTCATGTGAATCATCCTATTCAGTGCATTTAGCTCACTTTTCATCTCAGCACAATGAGCCTTAATACAGCCCTAAAAATAGAAACCGCCTCCAAAATGGCACAGAAACTGTCTGAGCTTCACAATCACTGTCTCAATGCAAGAGGAAAAAAAAGACGAAGAAAGAAAAAAGAAAACAAGCAGACACATAAAAGAGAGAAAGCAAGAGTGGTGTAACACGCAATTCATCATCCTCTGTCAGTGTCCCGCAAGATCTCTTTACCTCTCTGCTGTATTTTCTCATTGGATCTCTCTGGTTTTCCTCAACCTTCCCTCATTTTTCCTCAGCTAGTCAGGCTCTGACTTCATGCTGTTCTGTTTGCATGAATTACACATCAGTGTGCACAAACACACACACAGATGCATACTGTGCGCGTGCGCGTGCGCGTGCTCGTGCGCCTGTCTGGGGAAAACGAACCATGTGATTTGCTTCTGTGATGGTGAAAAAGAACCCAATAATCACGCAGTAACTATTGATGCATTGTGTATGATGTTAATAAAAGAGAAGATTAAAACTGCTTGTGTGTACGTGTAGGTGTGAGTGTGACAATAAACCCAATTGCTCGTCTTCCTCTTGATTGGATTTGTTGTTGTAAAACTCACCCATTCTCTGGAAAGTCCTGCGTGTCTCTGTGTGTGTTTTGGTGTTTATGTGTTTATGTGTGCGTCTGATGACGTAATACAGCCTACATTTTCCTTCCTTTCTCTGCGACTGCATTTGTGCGTATGTGTGTTTTACAGCCTCCGAGAGCTTATGCAGTGTGTCATCGGGATGACTCAAGCGGATGTACAGTAGTTGTGTGTGTAGGTACGTGTGTGTATTTTCTCTCTGGAAGTGTGGTAAATGTGCGCATTTTGCTCTTGTGTTTCCAGTAGGCGCGTGTGTGTCTTTGTGCGTGTTTCCTGAGGTAAGGCCACAGGCTGGCGATGACCTGCTTTGCTAGCTGACTGCATGTTACACACGCGCTTGTTCGCGTTCTATATGTTAAACTGGAATTTACATAAGTTCTCTTTGTGCATATTTCACTGTTCTTTTATTACTATATTAACAGATAAGAATCACAGCCTGTATCTGCAGCTCTAAGCAGCTTTCTGCTAATTGTTTTGGTTTGCTGGTGTGCACCGGTTGAGTGATACACAAGCTTATTAAACACACCCTGTCAGGATTTGGTCTCGCCAGGAATCGCTGAGAATTAGACAAGAATACATGGAGTTGCTCACAAAGTGCTGTTATGTTTACACGACGTCTGAGGATTATTAAAACAAGAGCGGTTCAAGTCAAGGCAGCAAATGCTGAGATATTCCAGATTTTTGTTGTTGTTGTTTTTTTACTTTTCACCCACAGAGTGTCTCCATTTTCAGTTCGGGGGCCTAATCTTAGATAACAATATAGTCCAAGCTGTCTTCACAGTACAGGTGGGTGATTTAGTCTTACATGTTATACATGATACTTTGAGAAAATTTGCGATATTGATACTTGTGTCTCTTTGTCCTTTCTCTCTCCCCTCACCCCCAACCAGTCGCGACAGATGGCCGCCCCTCCCTGAGCCTAGTTTTGCCTGGTTTCTTCCTGTTAAAAGGGAGTTTTTCCTTCCCACTGTCACCAAGTCCTTCCTCATAGGGTTTTTTTTCCTAATGTAGTAGGGTCTTATCCTTACTATACAAAGCACCTTGAGGTGACTGTTGTTGTGATTT
>VUQG01020043.1:0-10432 GCA_015106755.1 Etia nguti
CAAATCTGGAAAATACAGCAGTCAACAACATCATCACGTGCCTGGAGATTGCATTGCTGGAAAAATGTAATTAGATTTTTTATAACACCCAAAATTAGGAACAAACATACTTCATTACCACAACCGTGTTGGAGGGGCTGTGGAGGTGTAAATGTGAATCATTCCCATGTGTTCTGGTTCTGTCCCAAGATTACAAAATTTTGGGAAGATGTTCATTTAGTTATAGGTAAAATTCTGGGTTATGCTGTATCTAAGTCTTGTACGTTATTATATTTTGGTGTCATTACGGGAAATGTGATGAAAGAAGATAGATACATATTGAAGATTATGCTTGCTGCCTGTAAAAAGGCAATCACAAGAAAATGGTACAAGATAGACCCACCATCACAGGATGAATGGATCAAAATTATAGACGAAATACAAATTATGGAACAATTGACCTACAGAATAAGGACTCAGGAAGATCAATACCATCAAAAGTGGGAGAAATGGACTGAGTACATAAACCCAACAGGATAAAGACCAACACATTGATAATGAGAAATGATCAAATTGTAGAAACATGGTGATCCAACATGTTTTTGTTTTTTCCCTACCTCTTGTATTTATCTATTTATTTTTATTTATTTACTTATTTATTTTTTATTATTTTTTCATTTTTATGTTCTGTCTTGTTGTTACCCTCTACTCCCCTGTATAATGTTTAAAGAAAAACAATAAAAAGAAAGTATCAAGAAAGAGAACCAGTTCCAAATTGTCCACTCCATTTGAATTGTATGTGTCAAACCTTATCAAGTTCTCACACAATGTTGGCACATTGTACTTGCACATTGAGGAACAATGACACCTTATTCACAGCAGGTGAGGTTTTTTTACACCGGAGTTCCAGTCAGTGTGTTCACACTGAGAGATAATAAAACTGTTAATGCTGAGACTTAGTGAAACCTACCCCTGACAAATACAGAGAGAATAAACTGTCAGCAATCAAAAGGGGAATTATTAAAACAAACTGGGCTGTAAGCAAACTCGATAATGGCACAGGCATCGATAAAATCTAATCTCAAAAATGATCACTACCTGTGTTTGTCTGAGGGCTTGAGGCAGGTGATGACGTGCGTTCTGGGGCAATGTTGGCAACTCCTCTCATTCTTTGCAGAACATCTTCTGACAGCTGGACAAACAGAGTCAACCACAAAGCATATCATATACATGAGGTGTGTTATTTATTTAAAAGAAAAAAATATTTGTGTAATCATTCAGATAAAAAAAAAAACAACATCAAAAAAACAAAGAAAGCATGAGCTTCTTAAACATGCCGTTAATAGAGGATCACTGAACCTCTCGTGTTTGTGTATCTGTGTGTGTGTGTGTGTGTTTCTCTCCAGGGAAGTCCTTAAGCACTACTACCCGTAAAACCACAGGAGCGAGCACTGACTCACTGTTTCTATGAGTCACACTGAATGTGCAACCAAGGCAGGCTCTTTTCTTACAGACATTTTCACAAAAGATTTTAAAAGCACTTTGAGTACTCAGAGTAGAAAAGCAGTATATGAAAACTGGTCCATTTACAAAACTGCTCACAGCCACTGAATGAGAGTAACGCCACCACAATGTATTAATTTCCTAAGTGCTTCATTCTCCAGTGGCTGTTTTTGCAGGATCTGCAAAAAGTATAACTTAAGAATTTTAATTTGCCACTTAATCACACACCCCAACAGGCTAAAGGTGAAACGAGTACACTTCTGCATCATTAGGACAATGCAAGGAAAAGAAGAAAAAAAACATGGCGGGGTATCGGTATCTCATTTTGTCAGCGCCTGACAGGTGACCGACAGCTCAGCAAAACTAGACATTTCTATACCCTGTTCAAAATCATTTCTATTTATTGTTTTGTTTAGTTTATTATCGCTTCCTGTTTTAGAAGATAACAATTTAGTTATATATGCAACTGTAGTAGTGTTTTACTGGTTTCACTTACACACACCAACACGCTCTACTCTTGGTTGTGTTAAAAGTAGAAGCTCTCTGTATGTCCAACAGCACGTGAAAGCAACACTGTAAAGAGCCGTCAACACCACACCAAACCTCGTTTGGAATCTGCTCATTTAAAGCCATCCACTTCTAATTAAACTTATGCTCAGCTAGAACAACATGTTGACATTTATACCATTCTCCCCGTTTTCTTTGATATACACTTACTGTGCAGCTGACATGTTCAAGTAGGATAGCGGCAAACTTTAACGCTTTAATGAAAACTAAACGTGTTTTCGCGTTAACGTTGTTAGCAAATGCCAGTGAGTAGGTGACAGCTAAAATGTTTCATTTGGGGTAATTATTTTTCCTGCTAGGTGGGCAATGTATATGCCGAATTTACCGTAAGGTCCTAAAGTTTTCTACATTTCTTCGAGCATTTGCCTCATATGTTCCTTTACTTGTAAACAAGGAACATTACTATTTGCATCTTATTACGAATGGAGTTTGGGGTAACAAAAAAAATTGACATATTTCAGCTCCTTCAACAACCTGTCCCACCCTCTGCGTCCCTTTGCACTTCCTCATTTTATCAGTGACACTCTGTCGGTCGTAGACTGATAGATTGAAAAAAGCAACAACTTGATTTGACAATAGCCAGTCAGTGCTAAGCGACACATTAAAGTAATGCTAGCGTGGCTTCTCAAGTGCTAGCTAAATTAGCATTACCTTGACTCCACGGAGAATTCTGACCCTGTCCTCATCGTCGACACCGAAGGACACTTTTCTTGTTGTACTCTCCCCCGAACCCATGCTTCTGCTGCAAACACACAGCTTTCGTGGCGAGAAAAATGTTTCTAATATGTAATAACGTTGCTGTCCTACCCAATGACAGAATGTGAGACAGATGGGATAGGGTTGCCAGGTTGTTCTTGAACCATCCTCCTTTTGCACATGTGTAAAGGTCAGCTCGTGTGGTGGCAAGAAATGATAAAATTGCGTGTGCATACGAAATTGTTAATAAGAAATTATTAGATGTGTGTTCTAGGGTGAAGTTAGATCAAATGCAAATTGCTTAATCGCTTTTTTTTTTTTTAAATCAAGGATTTACAGGCACACCTGGCAACTCCAGCGTCATACTTAAATGGCTGAAATATCAACAGCCAATCAAAGGCTTTGTACAGCATATATTATTTATATGGATTATTTATATGTCACAAGTATTGAGACAAAGAAAGTTGGTCACAAGACACGCAGAAACATTGCCAGATAAGTTTATTTGTAGAAAAAATACAAAACATGTCTCGGTTTGTGCCTAAATGTCAGCGTCTGCGCACACCAGTGTTTACTGTATGGGGGGGCAAACACAACATTCAACACTTCCAATACCATTTACAAAACACACAAAATGGAAACATGATCTTGTGACATAAATGTTCATGCCTCAAGATCTCACACAGGTAGTAGGCGCCAGTATTGATAAATCTACTCCATTAAAACACCCTAAGCACCCATGAATAACAAACTTTTGTAAACAATCTCATGTGATTGTAATGCTAAATTTATACAATGCAGCAATGCCAGGGAGCAGACATATTGTTGGTTTTTGTGTTAGCTGGAAGGCAGTTCACTTGGCTGACTACCCAAGCAATTTCTATGCAGGACGTATTCACATCCCACTGCTCAGTGTGATCCAGGAGTCTGGTGTGTTTGAATGTATACTGAACGCCGGGTAAACGGGCTCTTTAAACACAGCCTTTAAGGTGTGGAGGTGCTCCCTGCGCCCTTTGGTGCTGTGGAACGTCAAAGTTCCCCCCTCGTAGTCCAGTGTGACCTCAATCTTGACCGGTGGTGTGGTCACTTCCTTAAGGGCCACATTCGAGGAGCACTGGCACACTGTCAGCTTGCCGTTTTTCCACTGCAGCCTCCAGGACACAGTGTTGTGCCCCAGACGGCTGTGGTCGCCACGGCGAGGGATGCTCTTGTAGCACACGCCCAGTGACCACATGCTATTGGCTCCCACTTCTACAACCCATACGTGCTCGCCGCCAGAGAAACCCTGGCTGCACAGGATCTGAGGTGTGCTCGTGAAGCGCTCGGGATGCTCCGGGTACGACTGCTTGTTGGAGCTGTATTTGACTGTGCGCAGATCGTTGGACACCAGCAGGTTGGGATGGGCGGTGTATATGCTGAAGGTGAGTTCCAGTGGGTTGAGGAGGATATGAAGAGAATCCATGAGGCGGGTCATTTCTGTGCAGAAGTCTTGGGTTTTGAGGCCTCCCTGCAGGCACATTGTGTTGAGTGGAGCGTTTGAGGGGATGTTGGAGGGAATGGCACTCGTGACAGCATCTCTAAGCTTTTGTTCAATCTGCATGAACCTGGAGAGCAAAGGATTTATTATTACTTACCCCACTCATCTAGCCATATTACACGGGTAATAAACAGTTAACTGTCAGTAAAAATACTGCATCACTTCCATTTTTCTTATCATTTGTACATTGTTCTATGTATTTCTTCTTTTTAATTGTAATAGAAGGGCAGATTTCTGTACCTGTGTATAAAGATGTGTGTGTCTGTCTCATTGAGGACCTCTGTGGTGCTCTTTTGGGCCTCCATCAGCTGCTGCTGGTGGTCCTCAAGTGCACTCACGCCTAGCTGCCAGCTTTTGCGGCGCTGTCCTCTCTCCTCCTCCAATAGCGAAAGCAGGCGATCCCTGTACCTGCATCACAGCACAGCACACAATTGAAGCGGACTGGTCAGTTTTATTCCTTTTATTATCGCGATGTTATTAGACAGAGTCAGGTGGATCGATTCATCAGTCTGTCTGCTTTAGAGTTGTACATGCAGCCATACAATGAGAAATACTCACAAAGCTCAGAAAATATTCACCAGTCTAAGTTATAATCTGTGCTAATTAGGTAAGGTTAGCCAGCTAGCTAAACAATTTTTTTTTAAAATCTAACAAAAATGCTAAAAAGATAGAATCTGACAATGTGTGTGAGTTATTTTGTTTTTGTTTTTTCAGTAAATACCAGGTACTGCAAAAATGTCTGTGAGATGAAACTGGCTGAAATGCTGCTGGTAGGCTACAATGATAAGAAATGTGCTCAGAGCCACAACCAGAAGTTCCTGAACTTCCAGAAAGTTCCAACCCTCAGCATGAACTTCCATATAATTAATTCGGACTGACAACCTATGTGCAGCAGTGACATAATAAGCTCCTCCAAGAGTCCCTCAGCCCTGGGAATATTCCTGCTATGCATGCTCAATATTTTTATTTAGCTTAAAGTACAAATAGCTCACAAATAGCTCACACACAGCCTCACTAATGTGACTGAGCTGTACAATTTCAGTCTTACTGCCTCACTAACGAAGATATACCTTCTTGAATGTTTTCTTGCAATTAAAGTAGAAAACTAGCTGTTACGCACCTCTGCAGCCCCTAATCTCCTCAGTGTGTTCAGCTGGTGCTAACTGGCCACACCTAGCCAGGTGTTGATAAAAGCATACCTGAGACAGGCTTTCCAGAAGCTCACTAGTCTTTGCCTTGGTGGCACCAGCCATTTTAAGATAAAACCTCTTCTCACTAACACTCTGGTATTCGTCTCCTTTTTATGTTGCGGCTCGTGAGCCGGGTCGTAACACTAGCCTTTCGTAGTCTTTACATTGGAGCTTAGTAGATTTCAGGATTGATTTTAAAATCCTCATGTTAAATACAGAGTATTACACGGCCAGGCTTCAAATTATTTATCTTTCTGTTGTGAATTTTATTGATTTTTTTTTTAAACTGCCTGTTTATTTTATTGCGTCTTTTTACTGGCTATTATTGTACTTAATGTCCTTATTTATTTTACTTTTTTGTGTGGACAGTGCTTCAAATCTGTGAAGAGTGGTTAATAAAGGAACTTACTAAAGTATTAGGGTGTTATAGACACCCTTGAATCTATCCCACAAAACATACACTGGTAGGCTTAAAATGCAGATTAGCTGCATTCATTACATGCATGCATACTACATTCTTTGAGGTGCCTGAGTTTTGGTCTGTATTTTTATTTGCTGATGCAAATATGAAGGACATCCTGTAAATTTGTTTGTCAGAGGGAAGGTCCCGAAGGAACCCTGTTCTATCACCTCTCAAATATACAGTCTGGGTTTTCCACACCTCTTTAGAGCCAATATCATTCGTCATCTTGCTGTTTGAAAACATACTGTGCACGAACACTGGCTGACTTTTAAAGCATTTGGGAAAAACAGATAATTCCTGTTCTTTATTGAGAAATCATTTCATCTGTTTTTACATTGTGATGGTTTTATAGTTTAACGTTTAACCAAAAAAATAAAATGAAAACCTGCAAACATTTTTATCAAGTGCTTTAAAGTCAAAGATTCATGAGCGTATTTTATCAGAACAGGGTGTGTATGGTTTTATGAGAGATTGCTGAGTGTGCATTCATGCCTCATATAGCTCATATTAAGACACACTGTTTGGGGAAATGTGTTTTCAAAGCCTTTAAGGGCATCTTTGGTCACTGCATTTGCTTAATTGCACCACATACTACTTTTTAAGGCAGTGTTGCTTGCAGCAAATGTGCAGCAGGTTACCTGTCCACCAGAGCACCAATGCTGTCCATGACTGTCACAGCCTTGCTGACCATTTTGTCTCCTACAGCTTCAGAGGTTCCCTGATCCTCTGCTGTCTTCTGCAGGAGTCCCTCTGTCAGCTGCAGTTTGCTAGAAATGACCTGCAAACACACATGTGGTATGTTTTAAGATCTTTTGTGTTTCACTCAACAGGATTCTTTCTATTGTGTACAAGCACAAAAGATTTCAGATTTGGAAAAACTGGATGCCCTTTTCTCAAAAGTGGCTTTCAGAAAACAAGTTGAGAATACAGATCTATATATATAAATAGTACTGTAAATATCTTCTGTAATGTTAAGTAATATATGATCATGTTCCATCAACGTGTGATCATTTTCTGGTCCAAAATATTAAATTCTATGTTCTGACTCTGCACTTTTGCAGAGTATGTATAGCATGAAACTGTGCACTCCCTTAGACTCTGCCAAAGGTCACCAGGTTATTCTCATCAGACAGATTTGTTTTGCATTCCAGATCTTCACCACTCCCCAAAAATGGCAGTGAGTCGCTCAGTGAGTTGCCAAGCCCTCAATTTATTTGTGAAACGAGTCAGGTTGCCACATCAACTACTTTCACTTTTATGCATGCTCAGCTGACCCAGATGTGCCCAGATTTTCTAAGTTATCAATTTTAAATATATATATATAAAATCCCCCTTCCTAATATCTAATGCTACAATATAACAGTAGGTAAAATGTTAAAATGTTAATACATTCAAAAGTACCTTATTTCGGGCCTCCAGCGCTCGTCTTATCTCCTCTTCAGCTACGTTGAAGGTGAGAACGTCGTGGCTCTGGTGATGGCCCTCTACGACGCAGATGGTGCACAGAGAGATCATGTCGTTGGAACAAAAGTACTCAAGGGGACGCTGGTGGATGGCACAGGCCTTCACTCTCAGCTCTGTCGTGGGCTCCACCACGGTGTGGGTCCTGAACAACTCCTTCTCGTGGTGTTTCTGAAGGTGTCTGGAGCACAGAGACACCTCACACTTCAGGCAGGTCTTCACGGCAGGCGACTGCTCGTCTATGCACTGATCGCAGAAAACCTCCATTTTGGTATCCAAGCAGTCGGCTTGCGTGTTCAGCAGCGGTGCGGTGGCTATGTAGTTCTCAATTATGCTGCGAAGTTTGAAATTTATCTGCAGGTTATCTGTGCCAGGATACTCCTCACGACATTCTGGGCAGCGCGGCAGGATTTTGCCAGTCTTTTCCGTGCTGTCAATAGTCTTACGGATACAGGATAGACAGTAGTTGTGCCCACAGGGGAGAGCCACCGGGTCAGAGTAGAGCTGAAGGCAGATGGGACAGCTCAGCTCGTAGGCTAGCTGCTCCTCTGGCTTTGACAGAGACATGATCCGAGGTGGTGAGATGGGTAGCTGCTTTTGTTCGCGGTTAGTTTCTCTTCTTTTGTCACGTCTTCTTTAAATACCTTTGACTAATCTAATTTCTCCTTTCTTATCACTTCTTCTCAACCGTCAAGCCCTCAGGTGAGTCTATAGAGAACAGGCCAGAAGGGCAGTGAGTGCATACTTATCCAACCAGGAGGAGGTGTATCCACAAATGTCTGCAGGACAACATTCCATTCTAAGACGCCTTGTTTGCCGTGCTGCCAGGAACTGACACCATCATAGTGGCTGCTGTTGACGGTTAAAATATTTCTGACAAATCGTCAGAACTTGCTTTAGGAAGGAGGTATGAGGACGCTGGATGCTGCTGGAAACCACAAAGGATGAGTTTAGGTTAGATAATACTTAATATGTGCAGACGAAAATCCATTTTGGGGAATGACATGCTTTCAGTTTCCTTAAAAGGTTCCACAACCTATGAAGAGTATCGCCTAGCTAAAGGGAGAATTATGGTTTGGTCTGGCTGTAGCTCAGTTTTCTTTCATTTTGGGGATTTAACGAGAATGGACATACTGTATAGATGAACGTATCTATCATACGCTCACATCCACTGAAATATCTTGTTGACTGTAAAAACTGCAGGGGGGTGGGCACTCATGACACCAGGTTAGGAAGTGTTTAACAAAGAAACTGCTTGCGATAGACTTTTCCACCGAAATAGCAATCACCCACGGACAAAAGGTGAAGTGGAAGAAAAATTTTCAGCAAAAGTAAAGAGCTTACTCTAAAATTAGCCATCCAACCATTTCTTAGTGTTTCCAAATGTTTCCAAAATAGCCGACAGCTGCAGGTGCCGCATCTGAAAAACACATCACAAAAGCTTTCAAGAAAATACTCGAGCAAAATAAAATAATTTCAAGGTTGTCGAGTCATTACAGGTTTCAAACATGTGCACTGCTCTTTTACAGTACATGTGGCATGTTGCTGATGAGCATCCTACCTTCCTATTATTACAGCATCTCTCACTACACTCCTCAGGCGTGTTTTCCAGAATATCTGTTAGATAACAGAACCATGTATTTTTTCATAAGGCAGATGGGAAAGATGCCTTATGAAGTTTGAAAAACTGAGTTGAGGGTTTACTTTTTGACGACAAAACAACCACAATTTTTCCCATTTTTGCTTCACAAATTTGTATCACATTATTGTATTTGCCTGTTTTCCATCCTGTTTAAATCACTTTACAGTAAATCGCACATTTTTTGAATTTGTTTCTGGTTGAAAGCTTCCCCAAAATCACTTTACACAACTCTGAGCAACAATTAGCATTGTAAAAATCAAAAATTGTTCATTACTTGACAGTACAAGCTTTAAAAATATTCTTGAACAAGAGCGTCCTGCTTTAAAAAAAAAAAAAAAGTGCCCTGTGCTGTAGGGTTTTGCAAGTTTGTGCCCCAGTATAAAAGTTTTTTAAGGGGATCTGCAAAAATGTACGAGGACAAATCTCATCACATAAACTAACAAATCATGTAACAACAACATAACATATTGTACCGATACTCTTATGAGGATTCAACCTCATAAGAGTATCGGTACAGTATACTTTACAACTCATTACAAGATCTTGAAAGACGTGGAAAGAAAGGTGTCACGGTAAACTATCATACTAAATAAATAAATAAAGGCATGTGGAGTTCAAACCGAGTATCAGGTAGAAAGGTGATTGAACGTGGCGTTGTTGTTGATAAATCTGAGTAATATTTGAGACAGACTGTTGAAAGTAAAATACTCATTAGTTCTAAATCATTATGCAGATGCCACTTTTGTGTGTGTTTGCCTACACAGTCACCACAACGGCTGAAGTGACACACAGGCTAATTTAACCTGTTATCAGAATCAGAATCAGAATCAGAATCGTGTTTATTGGCCATGTATATGCACAGACACATACAAGGAATTTGGTTCCGGTAGATGGTGACTCTCAAGCACAGCATTGTATATCTCAACAACGTAAGCAGCACAATTCACACACACACACACACACACACACACACACACACACACACACACACAGCGACACATACATACACAAACCTACACAAGCTGTGTAAACCAACCATAAATAACCAATCTAAATCTTATATACATAAAAGACAGGATGACAGGAATGAAATGAAGTGAAATGAATACCACAGAATGTACATAAGGTGCAGTTGCAGTCTGGCAGTGGGAGCAGTGTGACAGTTCAACTGTTTAGGAGGGAGATGGCGAGGGGAAAGAAACTGTTCCTGTGTTGGGTGGTCCTGGTCTGCAGGCTTCTATACCGTCTGCCAGAGGGCAGCAGGTCAAAAAGTCTGTGTCCAGGGTGTGAGGGGTCTGTGATGATTTTCCCTGCCCGTTTCCTGGTTCTTGAGAGGTGCAGGTCCTGGATGGAGGGCAGGGGGGCGCCAATGATCTTCTCTGCTGCCCGTAAGG
>VUQG01020044.1:0-15069 GCA_015106755.1 Etia nguti
AACATCACTGGAGTGCCCAAAAGCACAAGGTGTGCAATACTCAGAGACATGGCCAAGGTAAGAAAGGCTGAAAGACGACCACCACTGAACAAGACACACAAGCTGAAACGTCAAGACTGGGCCAAGAAATATCTCAAGACTGATTTTTCTAAGGTTTTATGGACTGATGAAATGAGAGTGAGTCTTGATGGGCCAGATGGATGGGCCCGTGGCTGGATTGGTAAAGGGCAGAGAGCTCCAGTCCGACTCAGACGCCAGCAAGGTGGAGGTGGAGTACTGGTTTGGGCTGGTATCATCAAAGATGAGCTTGTGGGGCCTTTTCGGGTTGAGGATGGAGTCAAGCTCAACTCCCAGTCCTACTGCCAGTTTCTGGAAGACACCTTCTTCAAGCAGTGGTACAGGAAGAAGTCTGCATCCTTCAAGAAAAACATGATTTTCATGCAGGACAATGCTCCATCACACGCGTCCAAGTACTCCACAGCGTGGCTGGCAAGAAAGGGTATAAAAGAAGAAAAACTAATGACATGGCCTCCTTGTTCACCTGATCTGAACCCCATTGAGAACCTGTGGTCCATCATCAAATGTGAGATTTACAAGGAGGGAAAACAGTACACCTCTCTGAACAGTGTCTGGGAGGCTGTGGTTGCTGCTGCACGCAATGTTGATGGTGAACAGATCAAAACACTGACAGAATCCATGGATGGCAGGTTTTTGAGTGTCCTTGCAAAGAAAGGTGGCTATATTGGTCGCTGATTTGTTTTTGAATGTCAGAAATGTATATTTGTGAATGTGGAGATGTTATATTGGTTTCACTGGTAAAAATAAATAATTGAAATGGGTATATATTTGTTTTTTGTTAAGTTGCCTAATAATTATGCACAGTAATAGTCACCTGCACACACAGATATCCCCCTAAGATAGCTAAAACTAAAAACAAACTAAGAACTACTTCCAAAAACATTCAGCTTTGATATTAATGAGTTTTTTGGGTTCATTGAGAACATGGTTGTTGTTCAATAATAAAATTATTCCTCAAAAATACAACTTGCCTAATAATTCTGCACTCCCTGTAAAGTAATGGAAACAACAGGCTGTTAATGACAAAGTGCTTAAAGATAAAATTCAAAATTGCTTCTTCGCTGTGTTGTCTGTTATCTCTAAAAACAACACTGGTTCAACCCTTGACTTAGGTCAGTGGGTCATTCATTGCTCAAGACTACTTTAAAAATGAAAGTCTGGCTCATATGAAGCAAAATCTAAAGACACTTGGGGTGGCTCAAGACTTTTGCACAGTATTGTAGATGTTGGGTTCAGACTTAATCTAAGCACTTAGACTAACGCATAGTGAGTTTAAATTTGTCGAAAAAAAGCACAATGAAGATGGAAATGATATCAATAAAATCCAGTTAAACCAATCAAGGAAGACAAGAAACAGTTTCAGTGTAAAATTACATCTATTAAGTCCGGGTTAAAGGTTAAAGGTCAGGGTCTGGCATGTCGTTATGATGGTGCTTGGGAACGCATTATGTCAATACGTCTCCTTACAAGTATAGCAACCGTGTGTGTGTGTGTGTGTGTGTGCGTGTGTGTTTATGAGGTACCATGCTGTGGGGCTGTATGTCAGGTCGCTCCAGGGCGATGGTGATGCAATTAAGGAAGATGAAAAGCAGGACGATGTGATCAAACATCTTGTGACCTATGACCCTCTGACACCACAACCTGAACCTGCAGAGAGACGGTGTGAGAAGGAAAAAGGATCGGCGACAACCCCAGTGTTTATTTTCTATTCAACACATCACCTGCATCACTTCCACCGCTGCATTTGTCCGCACAGTGTTTGTGTTTCCGCTCGGCCGGCTTTAATTGATAAAAGTACAAATTGTACGACCAAGCTTCAGCTGTCAACTTCACACTTTAGCTGTGAATTTTTACACATGCTTGCGGTTAAAGCCACCTAGGCCACCCTGGAGAATATCAGGGGCTGTGCATAAACGTGTGTTTGTGTGTATCTTTACTGGTTGTGTGGGGCGAACAGATAGAGGGACCACTCTTCATGCTCCAGGCACCACTGAGGCTCATATGGCTCCAGTATCTTCTTCAGCCTCTTACATAAACTCTAGAATGAACACGTAAACAGAAGAATGACATCACAACGTACACTCATTACATTACAAAAATCAGCATTGCTCATCATCTTATACTCCCATGATACTGCAGAACGAAACTGAAGTCATTTTCATTTCTATCCAAGGCGTTTTCTTTTTTTTTCTTTTGCAGCGACCTCGTGTGCATGCACAAAAAATTCCAACACAGCTCTTTTTCAAACAATATTCCGAGTCATTCCTCCACCCGGATCTAATTTAAATTCATCTAATTAAATTTTTCTAAGTAACAAAAGTGTCTTAAGGTCAGCCAGGTTGGAATTTATGCCTTTGCGGGATAATTAGCAGCAGCTTTTGAACTTCTGAGCATGCCCAAAACAAGCTCTTTTATGAACTTGTTTTATCTAGAAATAACAGAAACGGGACGCCATCAAAATACCTGCTCCCCCTGATTGGAACACACGCCAATTAAAACTGCCTGAGTCCACATTTACATATATATTATATTGTTTTTCATTCGGGGAGACAAATTCATGAAATAGGCATTAACCTCCTCAATCTCCTCTTCCTCTTGATCGCCGTGGTAATGCGACGTCAGGGGAGCATCGTCGTAGCAGTGGTCTGGCAGGTGAAAGGTAGTGCCGTTACAGTCGGGGGAGAGGAGCATTGGCACCTGCAGGTACTCTGACTGGTCCAGAGACTGCTCCCTGCTGCTGGCTTTGGAGCTTGAGTATGTGTCGGACAGCAGGGACTCCATTTCTCCAGATTGGCTCTTTCTGTGGAGGCTGGGGGCTCGGCCGATGCTGATCCAGCTGGAGCGTCGGCTCTCTGGCCCACTGTCCCACAGGGACTGTGAAGACAACTTAGAACAGAACCAGTGCCTTGTTGGATTTCTGCCTCATCTTTCAAGTGCAAATAAGGATTTCATTCTTCACAGATTAAAGCTGCCCTGTAGAGTTTTTGGCCATTAGCAGTGCTGCGGGGTGATGTTTTCATGAGTGGGCTCCTATTTTGTTTGTATCTTGTGCTCCTTATAAACCTCTACATGGAAATGACCAGGATCCGCGCTAATGATAAGTCTGTTTGGCTCAGCACAGTTATTAGACTTATTGAGAAACGGGACCTCAGGTAAAACACCAAGATGCTACCTGACAAAATTTTAGAGGTTTTCAGTCCAGCACCATAAATCTCTTTGTAACCAGTTTCACCTAGCCACAGCTAGCAACCACCTGCAACCATTTGCCAGTGGAACATACCTTATAGTACCATGTCACCCCAATAGAGCACTCAGACTGCTGGTTTACCTGTGTTTCCTAGGCTGTTTCCTAGGCTATATATGAATGTTTTCTATGGAACCAGCTCCCAGTTTAGATTCGGGAGACAGACACCGCCTCTACTTTTAAGATTAAGCTTAAAACTTTCCTTTTTGATAAAGCATATAGTTAGGGTTGGATCATCTAACCCTGAACAAACCCTCAGTTATACTGCAGAATGCTGGGGGAGTTTTCTTTCCCACTGGTTGTCTCTCTATGTTATTGTAAGGTCTTTACCTTACAATATAAAGCGCTATGAAGCGCTAATACTTTTGGGATTTAGCGCAATATAAATCAAACTGAACTCAATTGAGCTGGATTCACTCACTGGTCCATCAATACACTTTTTTTTTCAACCTGTGGTTACGAGGGTTTCTAAGGCTGCATGACTGCAGCTTTAACCTGTCCACAGTAACTGCTGTATCTGCAGGCCACTTTGAAACCCGCCTCCACACCAATTTGTCCTTTCCATCCATGTCTCACATAACCATTGTCATATCTGTCACCACTGACGTCGCCTGCTTTGTTCTATTTCTGGTCTTGCTGCTGCTCTCCTCTCCTGCATTTTTTAACTAAGGGTGTGTTCACAGTAGGCCATCTGTTCCCCAGCACATCTGACCCCAAAGTCCAGCTCATTTCACTAGTGCGATTACTAGTGCACGCTGTTTGCAGTTAAGTGAACTGTGCCCTGTCTGGATTGAATAGCTGGTCACAGCTGAGCTTCAGTTGAATTCAGTGAAGGTACGCATGTAGCGTGATGACCATCCAAGCACAGAACTACAGCACTTGCTCAATAGCAGCTGCCCCTGTGAAAATCCCTGTTTTAATAACAAATCTACAGGGCATAAGAACTGTCCCAGTTAAGCCACAAACTGCATAAAATCATGAACCCCTTGTGCTCTGCAAGTACGCTTTTTAAGAGTGCATGTCTGAAAAAGAGAAAGCGCGAGAGCATGAGAGAGGAGTCGGGACAAGCTGAAGTGGACCTGGCTCATTAAGGGCAGACCAGCTGGGGAGCGGGGAAATGGGGGACAGTCGAGCTCCGGCACAATGCAAAGCAACCGTGACTAGTCTGAATCCACCCTTAGAAGACATTTTTTAATCAAGATAAGCAAAAATTTTCAGTCACCTCACTTCAGTCTGAAACATCTTCTGAGTCGTTGGCATCACATCTCCTAAAAGCAATGTGAAACGAACCTGACATTTAGCTCAAACATTAAGCTTAGCCGTACATAGAAGGAGGGCTACATGACTCAACCCGTCAACAGTTGGTGCTACTAAAAAGCCAGCAGAAGGCCTGCTAACAAAAAGACTGCCAGCCCAAACAATGCTGAAATATTTGGCTTTGTGAATGTTTTATGAGGACAGAAATGCACTCAAGTAATTTGTCGTGTCTTGAGAAGACACATAATGGGTTTGTTGCAAAACAGAAAGTAAACAAATGAACCTCTGCAAGGTAGCTTTAATGAAGCTCTCCGTTATTATTCTATGACTTCAACATGTGCAAAACAATCAGAAATCTGAAGTTGCTGCATTTAGAAATTGCTACAGCTCAGCTTGGATTTATATCCTTTGCATAACAAACATTTTTCGATTAACTGTTTCTCTAACCAACATTTATAATAAATATTTAACGTGGTTTTATATAAACATATATATATATATCCATATAAAAGCATGTGCCCAAGGCTCACCGGTGACCTTTGCTCAAGGCTGTTTTCCATGGATGAACCACTGGCCCGGCGTGACTGGTTGGAGTTTATGGTGGGCGTAGCTGCAGTGTGCGTGATAACCGGCAGCGGTGGAGGAGGAGGGGGAGGCATGGAGGCTTTTGGGTTCAGGAGACCATTGGGACTCAGCATCATGGCCTGAATCTTCAGTTCTACACACACACACAGAATATTTGATGTCAAAGAATGATTCTCATTTATTATATTTTGGGATTTGCAATATTTTTCATTATTTCAGTTTGGATCAGGGCTGCACTGACCATGCCTGTATCCGCTGCATATAGGCTGCATATGTCACGATCGCACTCACTGGCTGGTAAAGCTCTGTGGATATTCAGGTTTTTAAGGTGGATCTTATGCATGAGCTGTGGAGCTGACAAACTGACTACAACAAAACTTGTGCAACTGACTTCTGGATCACATGGTCTGGCAAAAACAGACCAACCTAAATTAAATCCTCCTTTTGTGTGTGTTTTACTCTGATTATGACAACAATTAGTGACTAAATAAGAATTTAGAAACTACTGGGTGAGCCCATAAACTCATGTGGAAAGTCTTTACTGAGATCAGCTGAGCAATACAGTCACTTTCTTGTAGACTTCAATGAAATTTGACTCCACTGCTCTTGCTCGACATTAGAAAGAATAAGTTTAAGGCTTTAGTCAGTAATTTTTCATCAGGGAGTTTAATAATCCGCAGCTTAAAGTTTATGATTTAGAGAATCAAGCTAAAAACATTAAAAAATTGGGTACTAATATTCTTTATTACTCACTGTCAAAGAGGACAACGTTTACCACAAGAAAAACACATTCATAAATAAAGCAGGCTATCAGTATTTGTCCCTGTAAAGAGTAAAGCAAGTTCAAAATAAACTGTGACATATATAAATATTCTAAACATGGAGTCTGTAATAATTTGATTAGCTGTAAAAATGTGCTGCATTATTTAAAAAAAAGAAATCTAGATAGTGAACATTTGTGTTACTAAATGTTCACAATGTGTTTCGTGTCCATTATTCACTCCCACGTTGTCCTTGGGCAAATACAGATGAGCTGCCCTCAAGAAGCTCACAAATGCAATTTTAACAAAATTAGCCTCTACTTAAAAAGCCAAAACCTCCTTCAGATTCATCTTAGGCCTAATTTGAGGTAATGTAGGTTGAAATTTTGAATTAATATTAAAAAAAAGACAGCATCAGAGTGAGCAAATAATGGCCTATGTGTAATGTCAGTGAGGTTTATGCAGTTTTGTCCTTTTAATGAGCCCTCAGAATGAAAGTAAGAGTAATGTCTTGATGCCTGCTTCAATAATCCAGGTAAGGAAATCCCAGATAGTTGATTCTGTTCATCTGGACTCAGTGTTCTCATTAAGGTGACATCGTCAGTCTCGGCTGACTGCAGGTTTCCCACCTTTATAAACAGTACAGCCGGCTGACTGAACCAAATCAGACAAACTGAGCTTGTGGCTTTTTTGGTAGTCAGTGGCATGAGTTTCAGTCGTTACGCAGCTGTTCATAAGGTCGGGGAAACCTGAAGTCAGCCGAGACTGAAGACGTCAGTTGAACGAGAGATGAAACTTTTCTCCCACTGAAAACGCTGCATCCAGATAAAGATCTTTCAGTCTTTCTGGGAGTAAAAACAAACATCCAAGTTAAGAGAACATTTTGCAGAATTATGGAAAACCTTTAAAATGTTCAGAGGGTGAAAGAACCCCCAAGAATTCAGGTCAGAATAAACCAAAAGCCTATTTTAAGGCGACTCCATGTGAACTTTCACTTCCATGTTCCATGTTTGTACCTGCGGCGTACAGCTCTCTCAGTTTCTCCTCGTCCTCATAACACATCGAGTGTCTCTCATCGTCGGCCTCAGATCTGTTAGCATCTCCCTGAACACACAGACAGACGCAAATATACACCGGAATCACCACTATCATCATAATCATCATCATCTTCACCACCTTCCCTTCCTCAGTGTTGTAAAAGTGAAAAGCACATCTCGGTCGAGCGGGAAAGACTAAGAGGAAAAATAGGCAGACGGGCGGAGGGAATCTCCAGCGTTTTCTAGCTGAGTTATGTGGATGGCTTTGGCAGCGATCTCCTGTAGTCACGCCAATAAAGCTTTACTGAATTTAATTAAAATTCACGCCAGAAAGATGGAGGCAGGCGGCTTTGGCAAAGGGTATCCGTGTGTGTGTGTGTGTGTGTGTGTGTGTGTGTGTGTGTAATAGTGAGAGAAAGAGCAAGCGCTCTCTGATGCCGGAGATAAAAGATGAAAACTAAACAACAAAAGCTCACCAGCTGTGAATGGCAGGCGATATCAAACACATCCCTACCCTGGAGAGTATTTTGTGTGTGTGTGTGTTTCAGTGAGAAAGAAAGATAGAGGAAGAGAGAAAGGAGGATAGGCAAAAAGCAACAGAGGAAAAGTGTGATGATAAAGAGACAGCGAGAGAGAGAGAGAGAGAGGAGAAACCACACAGGCAGGATGGAGGAGATTATTCTCTTGTAGGCAGCTTTGGTATCATCAGCACAACAGAGCTCAATTAGTCTCATTCGCTCTGCCTCGTTGTCTAAGTAGCTCAAATGAAACAGCATCTTTGCCCTTACTTCAGCTTGAAAGCCCTCGACCAAAATGGCTACGAGCAAGTTGAAGAGGACGTAGTTGCCAAAGGTCATGAGGGCGACAAAATAGAGGGCAGCCAACGGTGTGGTGGAGGCCATCCCGTTATAGAGCACAGCATTCCAGTCCTCCTGGGTGAGGATCTGCAGATTAGATCAGATGTGGAGAGACGTCAGTGGTTAGGAAAACACGCCGTCAAACACACAAGGAGCCGAAAGGCGACGCGCTACGTTGCTAGCAGGTGTTCCAAGCATAGATAATATGAGTTTCTTCCTTTATTATCTCGTCGTCAGTTGAACAGTAATGACGCTCATCAGTGTTAAATGAACTCCCGCCGAGTGAGTGCTTCGTTATTGCTCTTCCTCCTCTGCTCGTGAGGAACATCTTACCTGCCCACTGGGACAGTTTTTTATACTTTGCTGAAAAACTGAGCGCGCGCACTCCCAAATTGGAGCAAATGAAATAACGGAGCTCGTCAGGGCGAGCGCTCGTGACTGCAGCAGCTGTTGTTTGAATCTCACTCCTAAAAGTGGCGCGTAATTGATGGGGAAATTCCTCCAAATCAAATACCGTCTGTGTCTTTGTGTGCTCTGCGCGTGTGTGTCACTGAGCGAGGGTGCATGTGAGGATGTTTGTCTAACCTGAAAGACAGTGACAGTCGCCCAGAGCAGGGAGTCAAAGTTTTTTCTGTCAGGTAAAGTGTCTCCGCTGTCTTGTCGCAAACCAAATTTACAGCCGAACAGATGCATCCCCAAGATACTGCAATACACACACACACACACACAACAGTAAGGTAATGTTTTTATCAAGCAGTAATTTAATATGTGCAACAACAAGATGCAGTAATACTGCCTGCGTGCACAATTGTATCTACATGAAAGTTGATAACACATGTGGTAATCAGTTTATAACAGTGGAAGGAGAATCACAGCAGTGGCCATTTAAAATGCTTTAAGTAATAACAGTATAATTAAAGCAGAGAAAACGCTTAAGCATCACAGTAACTTGTGAATATATACCTGAATATGAATATAAAAAGCATCAGCAGCATGCAAAATGTGGCCACATTGTCCATGGTCTTCATCAGCACCACCAGCTGCCTCCTGAGTGCAGGAAGGAACCGGACCAGCTTCAAAACTCTCAGCAGGCGGAAGGTGCGCAGCACCGACAAGCCTCCCTCGGCCTCACCCACGATCTCCCACACGCTGAAACACATACACACACACACACAGGTTGAAAACACAGAGATGCATTTCCATTGAAGCGATTAAGGAATCAGTTGTTACCCTTTGTCGGCATTAGCGTCACCCAGGAAGACAAAAAAAAAAAGAAAGAAAGAAAAACTTCCCGAATCTTTTAAGAAGGGAGAGAGCGCTCAAGTCTTTTTGATGTGACGTGTGGCAAACGAAAAAACGAAGTCGGGCCAGTGTTGTTTACAGTTCACCAGCCAATAAAGAAAGCCAGCTCAGCGTGAACTGGCACGGTAAACAAGCAAGGCCTTCAAACGTGGATACATAATTTAGCTTGTAGTACTACATAATGGAGTGAATACAGGCCCTCTGGACTATGAGTGCAACCGCTTGGCTCAGCTGCCAGCACCGGCATCGCTGGCAGTTCGGGAGATTTAGCTGCAGAGCCCGAGACGTGAGAACAGGAGGAATAACTAATGACAAGAATTCCCTTTCTGGGGTAAACACACAGACAGAGAGTTCCCCCCACCTGATGATGACAATGACGCTGTCAAAGCCGTTGTAAGGGTTCTTGATGTAGCCGAAGAGCCCGAGAGCCAGGAGCTTCAGCAGCATCTCGAGACTGAAGAGACTAGTGAACACCATGTTACTGATCTCCAAAATATCTGTCAGCTCCTGCGGCTGAAGAGGTGCAGTGTTTGTGGAGAGAAAACAGGGAGAGATTGATGTACAGAGATGGACAGGCACAGAGAAAAATGAACAAATAAACAGAGACAGACAGTGTGTGTGCGGAGCTCAGTGCACTCAACATGTTAGGAATCTCCAAAATGTTGGTGAAGGCTTCAGTTTGGGTTTACATGGATTAAAGCTGGCCAGATTTTGTTGCTGTTCTTTTTTTTTCAGATATTCCACAAAAAAAAAACAACCAATCAGCTTGTTTTTTTTGGTGGCAATTTAGAGGTTTATGACAAAAAAAGCTTAATTTGTATCCTCGTTCCAAGAAAGCCACAAGGAAAAATGTTTTAGAGCCTGTTTCTTGGGGATATAGCTGGATACTTAGCTATTTCAGGACATTTTTTTACTTATCAATTTGTCATAAAGACACATTGCAATGTAAAAACCTGTATATTCAAAGAAAGCTGTTCATTTTTTTTTTTGCACATTTGGACAACAAAACATTTGATCCTCTTTAAACAGTGCAGAATAAAAAAGTTAACCCGATAAAGTCTAGTAACCTCTAAACTTTATCATTTTCTTAGCTGATATTAGCTATGTGCCAGTCTCAGTATCTGGATTTATAGTGAAGCCACAGGAGAAAAACCCTTTAACCACGTGACAACTGTTAATATTTCATAGTTTATCCACCAGAGGGGAAATTCCCTGTTAGCCCTGTCCCTGTTTTCTACTTTTATCATAACAGTTGAGAGAGATGACATGAAAGCAGGGAGAGCAGAAGGAAGACATGCAGGCTGCTGCATTAGCGTCACACCATATGTGTGAGCTAAACAGCACAACAAAACACAATTGTGCTTTAAACTGCTTTGTCATATTATCTAAGTAGGGACCCATAAATAACTACACATGACAAATGTTAGAGAAATCTGTTTATGTTTTGTGTGTCTGAAAAAAAAAAATACTGGCTGATATATTGATTTAATTCAATTCAAATCAATTTTATTATTATAGCACCAAATCACAACAGTCGCTTCAAAGCATTTATATTGTAAGGTAAAGACTACAATAACACAGAGAAAACTACTATGAGCAAGCACTTGGTGACAGTGGTAAAGAAAAACTCCCTTTTAACAGGAAGAACCCACATCAGACTTTTAAATCACCAAATATCGGTCTTAAAGATGCTCACTGGGTTCTAATAAAGTTAATAATTTTAAGATGAAGAACTTCATAAAATTACCCATAACCGTGTGATATCAAAATATGCAGTATTTTTTCTTCTGGGGGACAAAAACACACTCAGCCTGACAAACACCAAAAACAACAACAGTACTCCGTCATCTACACTTATCAGGGGTGAGCAGTTAATTTTTTAAGTTGAACTCAAACTCGACGAGCTCTCTTCAGAACGATCCATTATTTCACAAATGTTTTGTACAGCATGGCTACATCCTTGATCTTATACACCCCAACAATTTTGTCCATTTAATGTACTAATTTCTGATTCTTTTTTTAGGTTAGCTTAGGCTATGTTAGGCGTTACCTTAGGGGTAGTTGTCATTAAGAAAAGGTAAAATAAAATAACTACAGTATTACATTTGTCAACCCTTCAAAAGCATGACACTAAAATCTGTGTTGCCAATGATTAGGGAATCACAGATGGAGCCTGTCTCAACCTGTCTGTCTGATATCGAGGGTCTGCTGTTGTCTTTGCTATGAAAGTGCTGTCATCATGCCAAGATCGAGAAAGCTCCCTAAAGCCTTCAGAAAATCGGCCAATATCCACGCGAGTCTGGGAAGAGTGTTATACAGAATACTATATACACCATATTATAAGGGTGTTTGTGTTATCATAGCGTGACATAATTCACATAAAATCTCACTATCTGGTAAGTACATGACATAACAGTATCTCTTGCATGCCTGGACGCAAGAACAATACATTAATTAGTGCAACTGAGGTATTTCAGCCATCATGATTCAGGAGTTATTAATCATGCTCGTGTCTTTTACATAGTCAAGGATGTACTTCAAGTGATGAGCTACAAGGCTGAACTGTAATTACAATGAACGTGTAATCTGTTAGGGTCCAAACGTTGCCATAGTAAACTATCCGTAAATTCTTCACGACATCATCGCCATGCCAGTGGCCCATTGAATAAAGTGCAGTTGATTTTTTACGATTAAATTGAGATAAACCCAAAATGTGGAGATTACATTTTATAACAACTGCCGAGGCTCATATACGCTCTACAAAAGCCTTATGCAGATGAGTCAGTGAAGAAACTTAAACAGCTGTCTTATCGTGTCTCGTGATACAACATCCTCTTTACTGCATGAGGCTTTACCTTGCATCTGTCCACTGCCAGCTATTTCATCTGGCCAATATTGTCTGTTTTTTTTCTCCTTCTGGCCAGATGCAGCTTCACCGTCCTTATACGTTTCACGTCACTGTGTTTATGTGCTAAAAGAGAAATAATTTCCTTGTAACTAAAACTGATTCTGAAGTACGGCTTCACATTCTCATGTACACAAAGCGTTATGCAGAGGGCTTTAATCTCCACATTTCGACTTTAATCTCAAAATGATCAATAATATTTTTTTTCTTAATGTGTCCCTAACACTCCCTTGTAAAGAGCAGACTGTTCGCTGCAAAGAATTTGCAGGTAAGTTGGTATCAAAGTGCATGTTCTTAGAAGTGCAATCGCCTAAATTGGAGCTGGTGAACATAAACCCGGCCTTTTGGACTAAATGTGCTCCGGACAGACAGCACAAATGCAGAGATGACTGGCTACAGTAGCAGAAGAGACATTTGGTCCAGACCAAAGACATCTTTTCAGGAGAAGCGTAGTGGTGGAAATATTAGCACTCGGGGTCACTTTGCTGCCTTTGCTGACTGGGCAGCCTGTAGTAATTAAATCAATGCCAAATTCTCTCCATCACATCAAAGAGTGCTTGAAGATAATGTGAGGCATCTGTCGGAAAACTGAAGTGGACATTTAACAGGATAATTGTCGTAAGAGATTTGAACCTGACCAAAATGTAATGAAACAGGCAGAATGAGCAATAAGCCATCAAACATGTTGCAAACATGTCGTCCACAACCATGCAAAATACTTTCAAAAAAGTATTTCGATAGCTTTTTGAAGGCTACTAAGTTTCTGATACCATGTGTGTACTAATCTTTTTCCCAGAAAAATATCTGGTGGTAATTTGTTTGGATAAATGATTTTAAAAGTCCAAAATTTCCTCAGGAGAAAGCAGATTGCCACTTCAAAAGCACTCTAATCCTGTTCACCATCTTTAAAATGATGCCATGTATGACCTCCTCACCTGCACGCTCAACCAGGCCCCACACACACTGAGACGTCTTTTCCAATATATCACACAGTACTGTGCAAAAGTCTTGGGCCCACCTTTGTGTCTTTATATTTTGCCAGGAAAATGGGAAACAGGTGCAGCAGTTTATTAAAACATGTGTAAAATGGGCAAAAACAGAGTTTTTACCATCATAGCAGTACAAACATAATAGTTCATGACCACCTTTATTCTTCAACACAGCCTTAACTCTCTTAGACAAGCTTTCTTCTAATTTCTTTGTCTTCAGGAAAAGTTCTCCAGGCTTCTTGAAGGACATTCAAAGCTCTACTTTGGATGTTTGCTGCCTTTTGTTCTGTTCTCTGTCGAGATGATCCCACACTGTTTCAATAATGTAGAGGTCCGGGTTCATTGTGTGTTTTTCTATACTTTTACTACATTGGCAGTATGTTTAGGATCATTGTCATGTTGAAAATGAAGCTGCTGCGAATCGGATGCTTTCAAGATGGCACTGCATGATGGATCAAAATGTGATGATTTCTGTGTTCATAATTCCATCAATTCATTTCTCCAGCACCACTGGCTGAAATGGAGCCCCAAACCACAACAGAGGCTCCATCACGTTTTAGATTACTGTTGTTAGTCTATTCTGTTCTTCTCTGTAGATATGGGCAACAATTTGAACCTCAAATATCAAATCTGTATTAATCACTCCATGACCACTGACCTGTTGCCACTGATTTTCAGTCCAGCTCTTGTGTAATGTGGCATAACTCTCAGTTTCTCCCTGTTTCACCTCTTTAAGACTGACTTTTTGACAGCCACCCTTCCACATAGACCATTTCTGATGAAGCCTCAAAAGCAGATGGATCAAATGAAGATTGAGGTGCAACTTTCAGGTCCTGTGTCGGGTTTTTGCTTGATTTTTTTCCTATTTACATGACTTTCAGGTACTGTTCATCTGTTTTAGGTTGCTTTTTTTTATTTGACTGTTACGTGTACACACAACACTGGTTTATCACTTCGGTTAGATGCCTTTTTGTATGCTTGAGTGATTCAGAGGTCAGTGTGAAGTGGATCTTTGAAAGATTTTGACAGAGCTTCAGAAAGCCTGGACAACTATTGCTCAAGACCTCTTTAAATTTTTCAATAAAGTTTTCCTCCTTGAAAGGAAAATAGAAACAAATGATCGGTGGCTCAAGACTTTTACACAGTACGCTGCACACAATTAATACCGTATTACATACTGTGATAGATTAGACTAAACAGGGTGATCGCTGGGTTTTAACAAGATCCAGAAAACATGCTAACGGCAAACACTCTGGATTTGACATCTTAATATATTTTCTTTCCAGACGCAGCAGCTGGATGTGTGGGACCCAAACAATGAGGAAATCAAGCCAACGTCAACAAAGCACAAAAGTTAATATTATTCACAAATCTTAATAACAAGTAGTCTGCATAAAGTCTAACATAGTTTATACCTCTGAGCCACAGAGCTGCTGTCGTACAATAACTACAACAGTAAAAACACATGAAAGAAATAAATCATGGAAGCTGGTGACATTTCTTGAAATTACAGAGAACATAGACACTGTTTTTCTTTTGCCCTGCTCCTTAAACCAACAAATGAGTGCACACAAGAAACTGCTTCTCTGAGCATGCTCAGTGCCACCTGCATGACACACAGCTGCTCTCTGGGGGACCAGAAAGTCTCAGAGGATTTTTCAGAATAAACAGCACTGGTCATCCTGATTGAAATGAGGAAACACTGGCAAAATGAAACTGTAAAGCTATTTGTGTACGTGACAGTTTGGATGACAATGGATGGATGAATTCACGTCTTATTATATTCATTCTTATTCCTTCTTTGTTGATTTTGGGCCAAAAGGATAAAATAGGTAAAATAGGGCAGCTCTCATCCTTAAATTTTAGCTATCGGAGAAGTTAAAGCCATCCAGATTTGTCATATTGTTCAGGAAATGGGCCAAACACAATCTCCTACTGCCTTTCAGCCAATCACAATGTCAGATCTGTCCTCCCTCTCCACCTCACTCATCCATTCGCTTCTCCTCGCTCTGCCCCCCCCTCCTTCCCCACCCCACCCCCGTTCTGTCCCAGGG
>VUQG01020047.1:0-25479 GCA_015106755.1 Etia nguti
AAGGACAGCGTTAAAAAAGGGGGTGGGGGGGGGACTAGTAAAATAATTATATGGCAACACTTGGGATTTGTTTGTTTAGGAAGAGGGGAAAGTTTTGGGAGTGACGTTTAGCGTGTTTGGAGTGTAGTTAGTGTGTCGTGTGGTCGTTGTTTTGTTTTGTGTGTCAGTGAGGGTACTAGTGAATGTCACAGCTGCCAAAAAGCCACCACACATTGTGAAGTTCCCACCACGCTGGCCAGGGACTTCCACAACAGCACATTGACCAGTTATGTTCCCATCTCTCCACCTTCTTTTTGCCAGATTGAACCCTGCTTCATCTTTGAAAATGTATTTCATGGGAGTTTCCATGGAATCCAGTTCAAACACTCTCTATAATAGATAAGTAGTGATGCAGAAAGACAGACTTATGAAATAGTGTATTTAAAGTATATGCACTCCAGATATATGTGCATTACAATATAGTCTACAGTACTGCAAGAGTACCATTTGCAACAACCTAGCCAACAGTAACAGTGTAAAAGATGACAGCTGTGTTGAAGTTGCTGCCAGTGTTTACAGTTTTGCAACACACATGTGAAATGTGTTTAGTGACTTAGAATGTGTTTAAGGTTTTGAAAAAAAGAGTTTTGAAAATTGTGTTTAAGTACCTGAACTGTGTTTAAGGTTTGGCCAAAAGAGTGTTTGATTCGAAAAATAAGTTTAGGCCTCTAAGAATTTGGTTTAGAGAATTGAGTTTAGTGTTTCAGAAATTCAGAAAACCTGCAATAAGACCAAATTTGACATTAGCCTTTCTGTATGTTTTTAAAGTTTTCCATTTTACAATGAAAGTCACCATTCTGGGTTTAATTAAGCTGAACACCCTGGTGACAGCTGCTTCTGCTGTTACCTAACTCTCCTGATACCTTATGCCCTACAAAAATAACAGGATTTCATCTTTAAATCTTTACTTCAGTGAACACATATACAAAATGTTCAGTCTTTGATGGTTTTGAGATGTTTAACAGCTAGCAAACACAAGCTTGTTTCACAAGAAAAGGGCATTTTTATGGACAGATAAACCTACTGTGCACTCTCCTTACACTAATAATGTTAACACTCCCTACTTTTAGACTGCAATGTCAGTAGTGTCGCTCTGCTCTCTTTAACAATGTTCTTTCTCCTCAGAATGTCACGCTTTGTGCCACCCGAAATGCTCCACCTGCCTTCCAGCCACATGCGGCATGTCCAGTGACTGCTCCCTGCATCTGTCTGAGGGCCTGTGTCGAGATAAAGGCAGCGCTCCAGGCCAGCAGCTGAAAGAGGCCGGCGGACACATGCACTTAGAGGGCTGGATGAAGCAGCCCAGGTTAGCTGTGGACACAGTGGTGTCTAACTCAACCTTTGCTCACTTGCATTATTGTATATCAAGACTGTCCTACACATCACCTGCCGAAACAGCTGCACATAAATCTGCAGTTATAATGTATAGACTACACACATACCTGTTTTTAAAGTGAGTCAAACCTCCAGCAGTGAGGTGGAGATGAAAATGAGACAGGATAGAACAAAATAGCCAGTCTGACAAATTAGAGCATTATAGTGTCTGGTAAATATCATCAGCCTCATATTTTTATTATTAGTAGTAGTAAAAGTACAAATTTTCAAACCTTTTTTGCCTTTTTTTTTCTGTAATTCTCCAGTTCTCAGTTTCACTTTGTGTTACTGTGTATTTGGCTTCTGCTTTATTGTTTTTTTAATGCCATGTCTACAAACAGTGATTTTTATCTGAGCATCCGATCTTTTCATCCACATGTGTTACATTTCACAATAGTAGAGATTTACAAACGAGGACTGTCTTTACAAATAGCTTTAAAAATCAAAAAGAAAAAAAGAGTGTGTACCTCACACAGCTTTTTATACATCTGGCCCCTGATGTTTCCTATGTACAGTCATGTGAAAAAGAAATGACACCCAAGACGGCAAAGTTATCTCAGGACTCACCTGGTCTTTAGCAGATCTTCAAGTTAACTAAATACAAAATTAGGTAATTAACATATTGTATATGTCATTAACAAAAACCTAATAAATCAAACAAACCAAACAATAGTTCAGCCAATATACAGAAACGGTGTGTGGAAAAACAAAGTCCACCTGTACTTAATTAAGAGGGAAAGTAGCAGCCAGCTGCTGCTAATCACATATATTGATTAATTGATGATCAGCAAGTGAGAGCAACTCACATAAAAGCAGCCGTAAAGCAGAAGTTTTGGAACAGTGTTTTACAGTGTCAAGGAGGAAAGACATCAGTGATGATCTTAAAGAAGCAATCGTTAGTACCTGCCAATCTGGGAAGGGCTACAAGTTACATACATTTCCATACAATATGAAGTCTGTCATTCTACAGTGAGGGAGATGTATGCACCCTATGTCCTCTCACTGATACGGTGGCCTGAGGTTACTGAGAACAACCCCTCATAGGCCCTCACAATAATGCTCTGTCTGGTAAAATCCACCCATTTGGTACTTGAACCTGTTGCAACTAAACCATTTGTGGAGTTTCCTGCAAAAACTGTTATTTTATCATACGTCTTCACAGTGGTATTGTTGTCGTCATATGTTTTTGCAGGAATGGCAAACGAGGCCAGGGCTGGGAGAGGAAATATGTGGTCCTGGATGGGACTAAAATATCCATCTATGAGATAGAGCCCAGAGAAGGTGACATGTTTAGCTGTCTGGATATTTAGATAGATGTAAAGTTATTAGAGTGGGCACCAGTGCTTATGAATCTCCTTATGTGTGTTGCTCAGACTCAGTGAAACCACTGGAGGAGTTTGATCTGTGTCTGTCAGATGGGGAGGTGGTGGTTCATGGAGCAGTGGGAGCATCTGAGCTACCAAACACTGCCAAGTCAGGTAGATGTGAAGTTTACCAGGCAGCCTCTGCCTTCCGAGTGTAGTTGAAAAGTCTTCAAATATTAATCATTTTAAGTCGTGTCATACTTTATTCTCTCTGTGTGTCAGATGTTCCTTATGTCCTAAAGCTGGAATCGCGCTGTCACACTCCCTGTTGGCCCGGTCAGGCTGTTTACTTCATGGCTCCTAGTTTCCCAGACAAACAGCGCTGGGTGGCTGTGATGGAGTCTGTGGTGGCTGCGGGCCGAGCCTCCCGGGAGAAGGCAGAGGCTGACGCAGTGAGTATCTCTGGAGCAGGCGAACGCAACCCTGGGCAGCTTGCTCTCTGTGTCCTTAATGTCTCCTGACTCAATTCATATCCGACCATGGTCACAGCTGTCGCGTCTGTGGTCGTAAACTTGATATTTGACTGTGTTGGTGCTATTCGCCATGAGCAGATTTACCCTCTGTAGTCTTTTTAAGACTTAGGTTTCGAGTTTAAAGTTTAATGGGTAGTTTCGCTTACGTGCGTCATTAATTGTCCCTTTCTTCTCTCTTCTTTTCTCTTTCTCTCCTCTCTCTTTGTCTCTCTCACCTGTGTTTGTTGCTTTTTCATCGTGACGCATTGTATGTCCGGCATATGGGCGTGTTTTGTCGATTTGCTCTATTCCTACCCATGTGTCACTGCACACATAGGCTGCTGTGTCCAAAAGACAAATGGTTCTGTCTCCACTGGTCCAGGTAAACAGTTAGACATGAGAGATTCTGACACACACGAGCACTGCGCATACTACACGAGGCACGCTGTAGTGCATGAGTCTGTCATTTTTTTGGTTGTCACCTGCCCCCCACCCTCCTGTCACTTCACTTGCTGTGACCACTTTTCACTTTCACTATCCTTTGCTGTATCCTGTACAAACTCTCAAATATTCTTCCCCGTCTCCGATGTCCTTTTTTCTAACCACAGTACACAAATACTCGCCAAGATGTCTGATCATCTTTGGGTTGAATCTCTGCAGCTGTCCTGTCCGGAAGAGCAGGGATCGCACTGCCGAGTTTTACCTGTTTGTGTACTTGTCTGTGTTTTTACCTCTGCCCTTTCTGCGCACTCTTCTGAGACTGGGACTCAAGTCACTTGACTTAACCAAGAGACACAAGTCATATTCTTACTAATCTTTAAAAAAAAACCAACATAAGAATTTGTAGAATCTGTAGGTGAAGGAGAAGGTTTGTGCACTGTAACCTGTTTGTAGTGAGACTTCTCTGACCAGTCAAATCCGAACATGATTTGGCTGCATGCTGGTAAACAGTCAGTGTGGAGGAAAAAAGAGGGACTGTATTTCCTGAAATACAACCTTGGAATCATTAGCTTTTTTTTCAATGACATTTTAGCTTTTTATGAACTTTTTAAACACTTATCTGCATTCATAAACAAAGACTGGTAAACACAACACAAGTCTTGAACTGAAAAGCTATTATCTGCTGTCTGGATAAACTGGCTGCACCAAAATCTCTGAAATACTGTCTGTTGCCCCAGAAGCCGACTCAGCCTTTAAATTGCATACAAGGTGTCACACAGTTGAAATAAACCTTAGAGTTTCAAGGATCTAGAGCTGAATGTGGCATGTATATATTCAAAAACTAATGTCGTCTAAGTAATTTTTTCTCATCCTCATTAACTTGTAACTTCAGGTTGATATGAGTGAAACAACGAGTGAAACCTCACGTGTTAGTCATGGAGTGCATCTGAAGTCACTTTATGCCTGACTCTGTAAATGGCAATGCTCGTGTTTCATAATTTACTCTATTTATGGACCAATCACTGAAATTGTATAAGCACTATGAATGTGATGGACATGAGCTCAGTACATCTGTCATCCATATAAATCAGCACAGATGCTGATTGGGTTGATAGGCGAGTGATGCCTAAAGTTTGCTACTGTATTTCTACCCAATCCCTTAAGGAGTTCAAATTCCTATCAAACTTCATTGCCACAATTTAATATTAATAGTTTAAGTTGCTATGGCGACTGTCCTAATCTGCTTGACTCTCTGATGTCAGCTTGCAGCTGTATGTATCTGATGTAATTCTGTTGTTTATGTATAGAAGGTATCGGCAGCGTATGAACTGGAACACTGATTCAGTAATGAGGAAGCCGGCGGTGATGCTGATTACAGTGTTAATAATGACTCTTGTTTAAACGCAGTAGAGCTTGTGGACTTTGATCCTTTCACTCTGATCATTTGTGTAAACATTACATTTTTGCATTACATTTCTGTACATGACCACTGGTAAAATATTTACTTCATTTATTCATTTCAAATGTAAAATCTTGTTCTCAGCTTTGCAGGAGTTGCACATGCTTATTAAAAGCATCTTTTATTCCCTTTAATGCTGACAAATGATGCAAAATTACTTCATTACAAATGAAAGCCTCGTCTCTTTGGTACTACTGGACAGCCTCTTAATAAAACAGCGTGCTACTAAAGGACTAACAAGTATAACTTTTTACCCGTGACCTGAAGCTGAAGACCACTTGTGACTTGGTCCTACGTCTGACACTGTGACTCTGAACCCAGTCCTCTAGCCATCCAGCCCCTCCCGTCCCGCTCCTCTGTTCCCTCCTACCCGAGGTCACGTGGAGGTCGTGATCCAGCTGACCCCTCACTTCTCTCTGTTCTTTCAGAAGCTGCTGGGAAACTCTCTGCTGAAGCTGGAGGGAGATGACAGGCTGGACATTAACTGCACCCTTCCTCTCACAGATCAGGTTGCACATGTTTTATATGCTATAAAACAATATTCATATGTAACTACATATATATTATACCTATATTTATTAGAAAATATGTGTTGGCCATGCATATAAAATATGTTTACTTCTTAATTATGCATTAGAAAAAGACATGATCTGCAGTCGCAGGTATATTCAGGAGAAGAAAGATTTATTGGAGCATGGAGCAGATGCTCGGGGCTCTCTGCCAGGGTTTGCCACATGTTGCTCCAGTTTGAAATGTCACCACGTTCACTTGAATATTTATGTTTTCTCGTGTTTCGCTGCTGTGCTGCAGATCGTTCTGGTGGGCTCTGAAGAGGGACTGTATGCGCTGAATGTTATCAAGAACTCCCTGACTCACATTCCTGGCCTGGGGTCAGTCTTTCAGATCTACATCATCAAAGAGCAGGAGAAACTGCTGATGATTGTTGGTAAGAGGCCCAGCTTTGGTATTTTCAGTAGAAAATAAATGTCTGCTGAGCAGCAGGAGTCGACTCTGGATTTCTGTTCGCTCAGACATTCAGTGTCGGTCGTAAATCAAAAGGATAATATCTGCTGCCATAACAAGCTGTCATTACAAATAACTGGCATAATTGATGAAGTGCAATTATTATGCATCATTTAAACTGAAAGGTCGCTCTGCCATACTAATAACTTTGGAGAAACTTGTAAATATCTTGTTACACAAGACAGCAGGGTGGCTTAAAAGTGACTAATGTCTTTATCCTTGAACATCAGCTATGTGTAATGTCTGTGTGCTGCAGGGGACGAGCGAGCGCTGTGTCTGGTGGAGATTAAAAGAGTGAAGCAGTCTCTGGCCCAGTCCCACCTGCCCAACCAGTCTGAACTGGCTCCATACATCTTTGAGACTGTGAAAGGCTGCCATCTGTTTGCTGCAGGAAGAGTAGGTCTTCTGTCTTTGCATGAATTCTGTTTTCATCCTTGAAATGTGATCATACATACGAGTGTGTGCATTCTCTTTACAGATAGACAACACGCCTTGTATATGTGCTGCAATGCCAAACAAAATAACCATTCTGCGCTACAATGAAAATCTTAACAAATACTGCATTCGTAAGGTGAGTATGACTGGGGTTCACAGCACAGTCTTTTATACTGTTGAAAGTATGTCATGCTTTTTTTCTTCTTTTTCTTTTGACCAAACAAAGATAATACCTGGTTTTAAAGTAGATAAATCTTCTACCTTCATAACGTTTTCTAGCACTAGATGTGCTTCAAAGTACTGGCTTTCCCTCACCTCCTAAATCTTTACCTCACAGGAAATTGAAACTCTGGAGCCCTGCAGCTGCATCCACCTGACCAGTTACAGCATCATCATCGGCACAAACAAGTTCTACGAGATTGAAATGAAGCAATTTGTACTTGAGGGTGAAGTACTTCTTTATGCCTTTAATGCTTCCAGGATAAAATTATTTACCAGCCATTCACAGGATAATATTTTACGGTTGTTGGATCACTGTGTGGCTTTTAACCTCAGCTTTTTCCGCTGCAGAATTCTTGGACAAGAACGACGTTTCGCTGGCCCCGGCTGTGTTTGCAGCCTCGTCTCACAGTTTTCCCATCGCCATCATGCAGGTGGCCAGCAGCATGCAGAAGGAGGAATATCTTCTGTGTTTTCACGGTAAATCCGAAGGAACTGAGCTCCATGAGCTTATGAAATATGATTAGCCAAGTCAGTGCAACAAAAGGTGTTTTTCTTCTAACCTCGCTAGATCGAAACATGTTTCAGGCTCCAAGTGTTTTACATTTTCAGCTGGGCGAATGTGTTTTACATGTGCATCCTGTTGTGCTAGTAGTCCTGCAGTTACAGAAGCACAAACTGTTAGTGTCCCAGGATTTTTAATGCATTCTTTGCATAGTGGTTACCACTCCCACGCTCCAAAGACATGCACTTACTGGGGTTAGGTTGGTGATTCTAAATTTCCCATAGGTGAGAATGTGAGTGTCTTTATGTTAGCCCTGTGGCAGACTTGTTAACTCCACCTCACTCTGTGGTAGCTGAGATAGGCTCCAGCCTCCCGTGACCCTGAATCGGATAAGTGGAAGAAAAGCGACAGATGAATGTTTTTGTGCTTGGTCCCAAAGTCTGTTTTAATCTGCCGGCATGGTGGCTAATAGCACACAGACTAAAACCGATCAGTCAGCTGGATTCCACGTTTTTCTTTCAGAAAAGAATCAGACTTAAATGAGCAACGTTTTCAGTGTTGTGTGCAAAGATACAGATAATCAGTTTTTAAATTGAACAGCTTTCATGTGCAGATGTCGCATTAGAAATAAACAGCAACACTGGAAGTTGTCAAATAAAAACACTGACTGCTGAAGTTTCTGCAGAAGTCTGCCTCAGCTTATTTGCAGCACCTGTGTTCCTCTTTGCCAAATCATTTTGATATAGCTCAGACCTCTCCACGGCCTGGTCCTCCTGACTGAACTTGGAGGGACTCTGTTTGTTCGGCCTGTGTGGGTGAAGAGTGGATAACTACCATCGTGATAACCTTACCTCTGATTAACTTTTAGGTTTTACTATCCCAGCTCAGGCAAAGAAAAGCTAGCTGTGTCGAACTAGCTTCACGATACACCTCTCTGCTCTGCTTCTGTTTTCGGTTTATAAGCTGAATAACATGTTTGGGGATTAAAGGAACTAACAGCTACTATAAATGTATAAAAGTGTGCATAAAATACTGCTGTCTGGACACAGTGTTGTATCTGTAAGTGTATGATGAAGAGTGTGCATCAAATGTTTCTGTGGCAGAGTTTGGAGTGTTCGTGGACTCGTATGGACGAAGGAGCCGCACTGAGGAAATCAAGTGGAGCCGTTTGCCTCTGTCGTTTGGTAACTGCTGCTTCTTTCATCTTAATTCTCTCATTGAATTAATAAAAAAAAAACCAAACTGTACCAAAACCACTTTGTAAATGGACCTTTTTATAAGACTAAATAATTATTTCTGTGTCCTCTGACGCAGCCTACAGAGAGCCCTACCTGTTTGTCACCTACTTCAACTCCTTGGATGTCATCGAGGTGCAGGGGCACGCTGCTCTGGGGTGAGACACAGCCGCCTCTTTGTGTAACATTTTACACTCGTTGAGTTTACTTGTCAGCTGCATTTCCCACAATTTGGTCTTTTCTTCCAGTCCTACAGTGCTGGCACACCTAGATATCCCAAATCCACGTTACCTGGGCCCAGCTATTTCCTCTGGGGCAATTTACCTTGCCTCCTCCTACCAGAACAAACTGCGGGTCATCTGCTGTAAGGGAAGTCTGATCAGAGAGTCTGGGGAGCTCCAGCGGACCGGGTCCAGTCGAGGGTCAGTTCACTCTGTCATGTTTGCGCACTTTAATCCAGTTTAAACAAAGAAAAACAATATTTCAGTGACAGTCGGAGTGAGTAAAACATTCAAATCACCTAAAAACTCCTGAACACGTGTAGTGTCTGCTAAAAATCCCTGGAAGGTTGGTTTTGCTATGTCTGCTACCATCCATGGTGTGGTTTTTTTTGTTTGTTTTTTTAACAGTAGTCCCAGTAAGCGGTGTCCGCCCACCTACACCGAGCACATTTCGAAGCGTCTGACCTCAGGCCCCGGCAGCCATGACGGCTTGCATCGGGAGCCGAGCACCCCACATCGTTATCGGGAGGGCCGCACAGAGTTCAGAAGAGACAAGTCTCCTGCCCGGCCTCTGGACCGGGAGAAGTCACCGGGCAGGGTGTTGGACAGCCGCAGGGAGAGGTCTCCTGGCAGATTCGGAGACAGCACTCGACTCCACGCTGGTTCTGTTCGAACCCAGCTCGCACCTGTTAACAAGGTATGCAGAAGTGTCTGGTCGGCCTGAGGATGCGCCAAGTGCTCAGCCCAGCCCCCAACCCAGCCCCCAACCCCTCATTCATCTTTGTCCAAGTAGTAAGAAATAGAGCAAAGGCATGCAACAAGCAGCAAAACAGAGATAAGACATAATGGAAAACAGCATAAATGATCACAATGATATGAAATAAATAAATAAATTTTAAAAAAGTATACAGAATAGAACAAAGGAGAAAATATGAAAATCAAGCTGCCCTTCTGGTAGCAAGGGCATCCAAATATTTAATGAGCGCGTTGTGTCTTGGATTTGATCACAGACAAACAGTCCTATTCTTCATATGTTAACATAAAGCTGTTCGGCTGAATGTGGATACATCATTCTGACATGTTTTGTCTCCAGATGTCTTCTGTCAATGTGCAGAAAAACAGTTTAAATCTCTGAAGTGTGGAGAATGTTGCACTTTCACAAAGTCTTCTGAAGAGGCTGAAGCTCCAGCAGCGCTTGTGGTATAAAGAACAACCTTACTGCTTAGTCAGCGCATTTCAGGTGATCCTGATGAAGACTGTAAGCAAAAACCTTGTTCTTCATGCTGCAGTGTTGCTGCTGGAGCTTCAGACTCTTTAGATGTTTCACAAACCTCTGTCTCAGCACAGATACATTTGGGATCATTTATCTTAAAACAGTTATGCACATAACCACACACAGTAGGTTATTTTGATTTTAACAAAGCCACTCTGTAGACGGGCGTACACAGGTGTGTGCTGTGAGGAAGGTTCATCACTATAGGGTCTCTAGCTTACAATAGTAGGCAACTGTTGTTGTGATTTGGCACTATATCAATAAAACTGAAATGAAATAGATATGGAAAAAGATATCCAGCCTAACAAGTTACTGTCTGCAGATGAAGTGCTGAACTATAGGTGAAATACACAACACAGGCTAAAGGCAAAACAGCTGCTGTGTGAGGATGCAGAGAAATACTACGTGACTGTGTTTGTGCTTTAAGTCCTGGGTTCAGTGAGACTGGGAGAAAGCCATGTGAATAATGTATTTAAAAGCTGTGTCACTGCCCAGCATCAGGAAAAGCATCACCTCTGATTAGAGTGGCAGATTTTATTAAAATACTCCAGGCTGTGTAAGACAAATTCATCCCAGTGGTGTCTGGGAGCAGGTAAAGAACAAATTTTAAAAAAAAGAATGAAAAAAAACTAAATTACACTTTTTCTTTTTTTTTTAAAAAGATAATGTGAACGAGGCTCAGTTTCCCTGTTTGAGGACAGATAATATTAAATATTGTAACATGCAGACATTATCCAATGCACTGCAGTCCCGTTATTAGCTGCCTCTTTATATACTGTGTAACAGATCCGATAATAGAAATCAAAAACAAACAGGGGGAAAAAAAACAACAAAAAAAAAACCTTCAAAGTGTGTGCACACTGCTGAGAACCCCCCCAATAACATGCACCTTGTACTGGGATTCCCTTCTTCTCTCCCGGTGTTCCAAATAAATATTCTTAGCAGCAACTATCAGGTGCAAAATAAGACAAGCTTTTGTTGTTAAATTTAGCAGTTTGCTGTAAACTTTAGTAAATCATGTTTGTGTGATTCATTTAAATACATATCCAGTAAGGCCACTCGCCTTTAGTCTCAACTGATGCTGCAGCTCTTTAGTAAATACAGACACCAACACCAAACTATTCATGACGTTTAAGCCCCAGTAACACGCTTTGACCTTTGCCCTTAATCTGTGTTTGCAGGTGTGGGATCAGTCGTCAGTGTGAATCCACTTGCTGCTCCTGACTGGAGGTTGTAGAGAACCAACTGGAAAAGCCCTTATTCCACCCTGAGTGCAAGCACACACACAGACATACACATACAGCCAGACACATTGCCTGTACATAGTGCAGCATCAGTTCCTCGTTCAACCTCACAAAACCTGCAACGGGAGACGTCTCCTGTGACAATCCTCTTGACACGTGGGAGTTATCCCACAGTAGATTTGGTGGCAGGGGACCTACGCTGATCTACAGAAGCTACTTTCTATCTCCTCAGAGTTGTAAATATTGCTGTCGGAGTTTTTATAGATAAAAGGGAAGAGTCGGCTGGTAAAGCCATGTCTATTTTTTTTAAAAAATGAGTTTCTAAAGATGTTGCAGGGAGATTAACGCTGTCGCTGGCTAGGACGTACAATATCAACCTTACATAAGAATCTGAAATATCACAGGTTTTTTCCTCCGTTAAGAGAATTAAACTGACATTTAATTACTTTCATAGCTCACTAAAGGAAGGGAGATCTGAGGAGGCAACACCTCGATGACTGGATTTGATCAGGAGTTGAAAAGCTCATTTTTGTTACGACCAGATCAAACGTGTGGTCTTCTTGACTGAATAGCCTTTGATATATAACTGCATACGAGTGCTTTGACCGTCGTTGTCCGGCCATACTTTGTAAAACAATTATTAAGCAGTGTTTCGCTCCAAGTGTTCCTTGTGTTGTTTTTAAGCAAACCTAAGAAAGAAACACGCAGCTCTGCCTCCAATGCCGGACGCCGTGCTGTCAGGCTGGCTCAAAGCGCCTCAGCTTGCTCTTAGTCTGCTGCTGCCGATTATGGTACAGATGTCCCGTTTCTGTGCAGTGATATGAAGTCTAGTAACCGTCAGGGGTCGTCACTTGCTAGTATCGTTTCTTTAGAGGCAGCAAGACCACCTCCACTCATCACATCAGTGAGCATGACTAACTTAGAGCAGCACTGTCGCTTTTTGATCGATTTTCTTTGTTGTTCTTTTCTGTCATGTACTCACTTGGATTTGCATTCTATAAGTAGAAATTGATGTTAGACAGTGTAACTTAAGATTTTCTTGATTTTTAGAGCTGTATACCAGTACACGCATTAAACATGATTCCAGTGTCTGTTTTCTTCTTTGTGTGCTCTCAGTTGCAGATTTTCCACCACAGCAACTTGTGCCAGTGAAAGCAGGTATCATGTGTAGCTAAGCAAGCAAACACAGTCACAACAGAGCTTCATCTTCTAGTTTATTTATTCCTTTAATTCTACAACAATGTAATGCTCTTTAAAAAGGAAATCCAAAACAGAACAAAATATTCAGACTGAACAAGGAGCACTTGTTGTTACAGGAATTTGCTATGTACAGCCATACACTCGACAGACGTGAGAAGGTTCAAAGTGCTTAACAGAAGGGAAGGGGGGGCGCGCGGGCGGGCAGAAGAAGAAAAAAAACAAAAGAAAAGCACGAGTGATCCCTTTGTGAGAGACCCGTAATAAAAACTGCTTGGCACCAGGCTCCACCAAAGAGACGCAGTCACACCAATGCTTGATGCATTTATACACTCGCGCGCGCACACACCTCATGTGACTACTGGGCCATTGCAGTGATGCCTCTAAAAGCAAGTCAGCGTGAGTGAAAAAACAAAACCCCCAACATATGCATACTGGGGGTGGGGACACAGCAACGTGTTAACTGAAGCCCACATTACCAGACCCTCCCCACGCACAGATCTGTCCATAGCTCCATCATGCTGTTGCAATACTGAAAAGCACACTTTCAGTTTCACTTTTTTCAGAGCCAGCCTGTGGCAGTGTTTACTTAATGTCATGTGCAAATAAACAGCCTTTCCTCTCCTCTGAGACCATTCACATTCATGGATTGTTGAACAAGACGTGGCTGTGACGGTGGTGAAACTAGAAAATGGGAACTCACGCTGCTGGTCGTCAGTGTGTGGAAAAGTCAAAAAGTTTTGGCTTCACAAGGAGTGTTGAGTCTTAGAATAAATTGTCCATTTGGACACAATTGCTCCATTTTGTTGCCATTGAATGTAGTTTGTGGAATTGACTCATCTTATGCGACAAAATAATATATTTCAGTTCTCTTTGAAAGACTAAAGGTTAGGCTGCCGAATTAGACATGTTCACCACTTCCACAGGAGGTCGACATTAAAAAGCACACACTTGAAGCCTGTTGTTTTGACCACCTAAAACAGCAGCTCCACCACCAGATGGCAACAATCTTGACTCAGCATCATGCACAAATCCAACAGGAAGTGGCAGGAACATGGGCTCAGTCAAACAGCTTCAGGATAATTAAGTAGCATCAGGTTGTCAATCATAGTTAAATGTCTGCGTTTCCAAAACTTGCTGTGTTTATATCTACCGCAGCCATCTCACCCAGCGAGCTGGATCATGAGGAATAGAGATCGGCAGTCTGAACAAAGATTATCAACTTAGTCTACGCTTCTGTGCTGTACCTTTAAATATTCCAGCTGAACAGCAATCAGGGGAGGGGTTTACAAAAAGATTTGCAACACGATAACAACAACAACAACAACAACCCATTCTCGCTGGAACTCTGAAAAGCAAGAGTCACTCAGCAACTAGAAGCTCAGTATGTGAATGTATGTGTGTCTACATGAACAACTGTGGATAAAAGTAGAGGTAGTGTTTGTAGATGGGTGTGAATGGTATAAATGTATGAGATCTTTAAGGGGGGGCAGGGCTTCATTTTGGGTTCAGGCTGCTTGTTTTGGACCACTGTTCACTCAGTGCATAGACATCTCATTGGCTACCTTTGACTGCTCACCCCCTCATAATGCTGAAATGTTTACATCCACACATGCTGTGATTGGCCAACAAAATATTCTGACGGGATGCTGTAGCCAAAGTTCAGAACCACCGCTCAGTCTCCGTTTCTGATTATCCTGTGGCAAAAACTGAGTTAACTGGAGTTTTAACAGCAAGTCAACAATACAAATATCAATAAATAAAATCCAAGTAGGGGGAGGAGAGAGAACCACTGCAGCATCAAATCAGGTCACCCTGCTTCTCCATTTATTCAAAAAACAAAAACAACAAAAAACAAACTGCCTTAAACAGGTTGCAAAATATAGGTATTTTATGCAATTTCAAAAAAGAAAAAAAAAAAAAAACAACAAAACTTTGGTGACTAATTAAGTGCCACTATTCAAAGATTCTATACATTTTTCTTAAATGCTATGTAGGTATCCGAATATATTATTCATCTCATTTACTGTACAAAAGTTGTCTGTGTGTGCACAAGTAGTTTGTGAATAGGTGTGAGGCAGAGCAGGCGTCTCAGCGATGCTTTGACAGATTTCATGTGGCGTTACAGACCTGGGAAAATGCAGAAAGCCCTTTCTACTGCTGCGCTCCTCTGTGATTTAGTCAAAGTGGAATTTGTTTCGTAGTGGCTGTAAGCCACCTGAAAAATATATATAAATAAAAAGATGTTTTGTTGTGAGCTTTACACCCATCTGATTAGTACCAGAGGCCTGAGGGGAGGAAAAAAGAAAAGAAAAAAAAAAAAAGGTTGTTCCGTCCCAGTGCCTGCTGGGTAAAACAAAACTGGATCTGTTGGCAGCGGTTGGCCGCACCGTCACGCGCTTCAGTTAGTCCACGGCAGACAAACACACTGCAGCTGACAAACTGAAAAGACGTCAGCATTGATGCAGGTCCATCGGCCAAACCTGTGTGATGATGTCAATGGTTTGAAACAAACCTGAAATCAGCAGAGTCTCACAGTGAGTGCTCCCTGCACACGAGTAATAAACAGTCTGTTGGTATGGAGGAGCAGCGCAGCACGAGCTGTTAAAGGATCAAATAGCCACAAGCCTTTTCCTCTCACTAACTTGCTGCATGACTCGTCTATACGGGGGCTTCAAACACAACAAAATAATTCACCATCCTCACCGTGGTCAGGATAAGAATGCCAAACTACTGAGAAAATAAAAAAGCAATTAGAAGGGGGAAAAAAAAAAAAAAAAAAAAGTGCATTTAAATATGTGAACAGCACAGAATTTTACAAATTCACAAACTCCAGGAGTCCAGCCTCCCTTCTGTACTCTGGACTGAATCTCAACCATAACTAAATGTGATGTTCACAACTAAGCATCAAGGGCTTTTTGATTTGTACATCACTTGTTTGCCACCATATTTGTGCGTCTCTCTTCTGAAAAGCTGCTTAAAAGCTCACCCACACAAAGCAAGCACAGTTGAGAATCAGCCCACAGAAAGTTAAAGGCTCAATTCATCCAGTTATCCAGAGTAATGACACTGCAAACAAAAGCTGCGGCCAGTTTCTTTAAGAGATACTTCACTGTTTTACACACACTTTTCAGAAAAGCTCTCCTCTAGACTGAACATGTGACTGAGTCTATATGTAAGCATCCTCGCCGCACTCTTACCAAGTCAAAATGGCAAAACTTGCCTCACCCTCAACAAGTCTGAATATATGGAGCCTAAACAAGCTTCTTAGGCACTCTGGTTTAATTTGGAATATGATGCACTTCAGCATCCCCAGTCCAGGAGAGGAAGGAATGGGTTTTCAAATGTAGTGAGCTCTTGCACACAATGGCAGAGAGGACCAAATATTCCCAAGTGTGGTATTACTAGCTGATGGTGACAATACAAATGCATGTATGGTAAATATCACCTGCATACTGTGGTTCTTGAGCAGTGGGGAACATCAACATTAAAGTGACCCATTGTTAAATAGGATGCTATCACTTCAGTCACTTCAGCTGATGATCAACCAATGTCTGAAAAGCACAGAGTCAGTAATAAAACTACATGAAGTCCTCTGTGGAAAAACTAACTGATCAGTCAGCGGTCATGTTATCAAGTCATTACCATTAGAAAGCAGTTTTTTTTGTTTTTTAAACGAGATTCTGAGTTACATAGCCAGAAGTATTGTAGTAGTAATTTAAAAAACTAGTTTCCTGCACTCTTAGGACCTTTGGCCATCCTAAAGTGTAACAGGTTCAATGGGTCTGTGCCTCTGAGTCAGATCAGTCTTATTTTAATGTGGAAATCCTACCTGTAAGTGTAGCACTGCAAAGTTGATAGTTTGACTTGGGGAATCTCACATGGGATCAGGCTTCTCAAATTTGCTTGTTACATGTATTCAGATATAAGAGTGTTTAGGTTTCATTTTGGACTGTTTGAATATGTAACCAAGTTTCCTGATAAAAACAGCCCAACCTTACAGTATTAACAATTTAAACAAAAATACGCTGAACTGATAACATGACCTGCAGACTAATTGGTAGCAGAAATCTCAGATAAGGTCAAAGTATAATAAATTCTGCTGGATTGTTGGTGCCAAGCGAAGTGAGGGAATATGACTACCATCTCCTCTGGTGATCTGGATGAATTGTTCCTTTAATCTTTCACTGAGACATTGGCTTGCTATCTGGACATTTCCAATGCTTAGGGACAGTCTCGTGATTGCCAGGATGTCTGAACACCCTGCAGAGATGAGTCCATGTTCCAGGCTAGGAGATGAGAAACCTTTATGATTTTTTTCAGGATCTTCAGGAGAATTTTTCACAGACCAAAGTCCTCCAGGAGACTTCAGCAAATACAGTGAGACAACCTCCTCTGCCTGCCTGGTCCAAGGCACCAGGATGTCCATTTTCATTCCTTTGTGCGCAGTCCCATCTCACCAACATGCCACTCAGCTTCTCTTTCACACATACACTCACACCCCAAAGTCCGGCAGCACTCACAAAGTTGGTGGGGCATTCTTTAGCTCCTGTGCTCTTCAGCAGTGCTTCCGCATCAGCGACTTGCAGCTCAGCCCGACTCCCGTCTGTCCTGGTCCTCTGGACCTCAGTTGGAGCTGGCTGTAATGGGCTTCTCCAGCTCCAGGTCCAGGGTAGCTGAGCCATGCTGGAGATTGCTGTAGCAGGTCTTACAGACGCGACTGGGCTCAAACAGCTGCTGGCTTGGCACTGGGATCCTCTGGTCGCAACAGCTGGCGCAGAACACGTTACCGCAGTTCCTGCAAAGGAACATGAAGATGTTATTTGGGGGACTCTCAGATTTCTTTACACCTCAATTTACCATGCGTCCCTGTGGTAGATTCTTAGAAAATAACACCCCATTTGAAACTATTTACTTAATTGGACTGATGTGAGGAGTTGACAAAAGGAGCTTGTGTTAAGTTAATATAAAAAAAACAAAAAAAACACAGCTTTCGGGAAAGAAAAAACAAAACAAACAAACAACCCCCCCAACAACACACACACATCCCACAAAGGATGCAGCAGCTAAATATCAGCATTGCCTGAGACTGCTGTTACCATAAATGGGGACAAAGACTTTACCAGGATCGGTGGTCAGTATTTGACCTATTGTGATATTAGATTTGCTGCTCTTCGGCACATTTAGCAGGGCCAAACTGGAGCTCTGTAAGGTCTTTTGTGTCAAATTAAAAAACCAAAACTAAAAGTTGCAGGAGGACAACAAATAAAATAAATAAAAACCCACACTACATTTCAGTCTAGGCCATATTATATTGGGAAGTATTAGCCCGGAGTTTCACAATTTGTGCATCCCCAAAAACCTAAACATGATTAAAGTAAAAAGAAATGGCTTGATATTTTAGAAATTAAGGGGTTATTATGGAACTGCCGAAATATATATACCTTTTGTATCATACTTTCATGTAACTGTTGGGAGTTAAACACGGCTATCATTTATAAAACTGAACCTACTTTTTCATCTTTAAGTTTGAGGGAGGATGGTGTGTTCCATGAGAAGCATAAAAAAAATAAATAAACCCCACACCTGCTGAAGTGACGCATCTATGATTCAACCACGTGTGACGCATGATAAACTTTTACTTTAAACATGATTTGAGAGTTGTGGGTAGACCCCACCCATCCAGTTTACAGTGCAGCTCTGCTGTGATGTTTCACTACATGCTGCTTAGTAGAGGTGCTCCAAACAGAACATGTTGATTATTCAACTCAAAACACTGCTGTGATCACTTGACAGACAGGTCACACTGAAGATTTTTTAAACACCCATGCTCTAATTCTGATGTAAGGCCATGCTCACACACACACAGCGCTCCCTTTCACTTGCCTGTAACCACATAGAGCAGAAAGTGAATTAGATTCTGTTTTTCTTCTAACTCTTTACCCTTTTGCACCACCAAGTGGCCTGAGAGGTGTCTTACACCATGCTGTGGTGCCGGGAAGTGGGATGCAGGGTTGGTTATGGGCAGCATGCTGCCAGGGTGTGTGCCGTGTAGGGGTGTAACGGTTCAGAGACAGAATCGGCAATAACAAACGTCCATGGTCTCCAGACGTGCCACAGTGGATTTGGAGAATCGTTACAACCCTAATATTGTGGGTGAGTCGGGGGCAGGGTGCTGATGTGATGCTATACTAGGATGGTTGAGGCTGAGGGAGTCAATTTAGTAAATATTTACAAATATTCCAATGAAATAGGCAGCCTCTGACCTAGTGACAGCACCATGCTCACTGTCACAGCCAATTCAAAACCGCTCTATGGAAATACTGCTGCTGCTGGAGGGGACACACAAATCAACCCATCTTAGAAATGAAGATGTTTCCCTGAGAACTTGCTGATTGCCAAAACGGAATGAGGGGATTCAGATGCAGCAGGTGAGTAAGGGAAAGGGTGAGGTGGGATTGGGTTAGGATGAGGAGGAAAGTGAAGGATGCTGGGTTGAAAAGGTTGGAGGGTGGGTGGGACAGGGGAGCCGGATCTCACCAGACCTCCTGAACAGGCTCCCTGCCACTGTAGAGGAGGAGAGGGGCAGAAAATGGATAAGTACTGCTGAACAGCAGAGAAAACATAACACTTAAAAAAAAAAGTCCTGATGGAGATGCGTTGTGTTTAAGTTTCATTCACAGGATTCACACAAATTACATTTACAACTGAACATCCTAAACGATTTATCCTCAAAGTTCTCCTGAGTGACTTATGTGATCCACTGACAAAAAGGGAAGTACAGAGCAGTCAGCAGTATAAAAGGAAGTGATGACACCAGGACGAAATGTCCACCAGCTAATTCACCACATGGTTATCAACCTGACCCAGTTTTGTGTGGACACTTTGGGGCAAAACAGAGGGTGTCTACAATAAATTAAATAACCAATCAACAGTTCACTTGGCTCCCTGGCTCTCGTTTATAGACTGACAGAGTACAGATAACCAGTGAGTGGAGCCTCATTCCATCGGCAAATGAAATGTAAATGAAGTCCTCAAATTTTAAAAATTACTTTTCCTTTCCTTCTCAGTGAAGGACATGATACTGGGACCAATCCAAGTCCTGAAGTTTACTAGTCTTCACTAGTTTAGTGAAGTGTAACCACAATAAGATTTGAAAAAGCCTTAAATTGTGCAACTATCCTGACTGTTCATCCACAGCAGGTGTAGAGAGCATGCAGGACACTCTTTGGAAGGCTACTTCCACACAGTACAACAGACTTCCTACATTTGCACAAAGGGCATGCTTAAAGACTTTCTAATGTATGAAATCTTTAGAGTGTAACACTTAGTTACACCATCAAAAAGGCAAATCTGGGTCACTTAAGGGTCTGCATTTAGAACAGTTGGGCATCATATCAACAGGGGCACATGGTACTCCTTTGAAAGACCTGCATTACAGTATTTTTAGGCATTCAAGTACACCATCTGTTATTCTGATTTTTACCTTATTTAAGGGGTGTAATGATGGTGCCCATTTAAGTGGTACCTGTTGCATTTGTGTGTGGATCCTGGAAATAAGAATGGCTGCCCTGATGGCAGTGAACCAGGATCCAACCAAATAAACCAGGCAGGAAGGTTATAGTAGAGATTTCTCCTATACGAGTCTTTAATTGACAAAACAAAAAACCCTTGCTTTAATTAATAGTAGACATAGCTGATTAATAGCTGCCAACATTATACCAGTTCTATGTAGTGCTCGGAGCTTCCCTGAAATATTTTGAGCGTTCACAGCTTACATCATGTTTATCATCAATGCATGTCTGTGTCCCTGCACAGACATGTATACTATGAGAAAAATTCATCAAGTGAGAAAGCCAAGTAAACCGATTTTAAGCTTTGGTCCACAGAGAGGAAGTAAACCTCGTCACAAACTGGTTGACAAAGATTCTCAAGTTCATTTTCAGGTACCAAGCATGAACAGCCTCAGCTGAACCTACATACAAGAAGCTCATCTGACCCGAAGGGGAATGAGCTAAACAGCAAAGACCTCAACAGGAGAAACAGAATGGATTTGTGACAACTGAGAATGAAGGCCTGAGATTCTGCAAAAACAAAGCTGTTCTCACCTGCAGTGATGTTTCCTGGTAGCAAGCCAGAACCTGCTTTCACAGCCATAACACTGGGCTGCCAAATGATCAGGGTACCAGCGGGTGACCTGCAATGTTTGGGGAAAGTATCAGTTCAGTTTCCATATACCGAGCAGCTCATCCAGGTTCTTCTGCATTGCATAAATGCTGCTAAAAGACCGCTTTGTGAGCCTTGTGCCATCTCTCCCTGATGAGTGTCTTTATATGGCTGCAGCCGCTCACCTCAGTGTCCTGCTTGTCCACCTGCTCCCAGCTGGCCTCAGAGAAGAGCTCTGTGCTGCAGCGCGACAAACAGTTTGGGTCCAAGTTGTACTCAGAGTCTGTCATTGAGGTCTGAATGGAGGGAGACAGATGATCAGAGTAAGGTTCAGTTTTAACTGGCAATGGTAAGCAGGGCAGTCTGAGGTGGATCACTTCCATTTACAAGTTGTAAACAGATCAGAGGGTCAGTTAACTTTCAGTGGCTTACCACTTCATCTCCCATGTCTCCATTGATGCGGTGGGAGCTAATGTGCTGTTGACTCTCCAGGCGGCTCCAGAGCTCCTGGACTTGCTTCTTCAGAGTCTCCACCTCCATCTGGTGCCCCGCTTCGATCTGCCTCAGTCTTTGCTGGATAGCATCACTGTGCAGCGTCAGCCCATCGTCATCCAGATGGCTGCGAGTTGGCTGCTCAGGGCTCATGGTGACCCGGCCTAGCAGGGCGTGACACCAGCGGTGCTGAGAGCAGCTGCCTCGTGGGTGGAGGATCAGAGAGTTGCAGCTTGCTACGGATACCTGACGGCTCAAAGGGGCCCTCTCCAAATTCCCTTTGGCCCAGTAAGGTGCTCCACATGGCTCCCCTTCGGAGTTGTCCCCATTACAAAGTCCATCCCTGCTAAGGTCAGCACGAACTGACTGAAAGGCACTGACAGAGGGCCGCTTGCTGCCCTCGCTTAAAGTTCTGATCAAGCCATGCTCACCCGTCTCCAGCCCCTTCTCTTTCTTGGAACAGGGAACTGGGCTCCTGCCATCACTCATGAGGTGATGGTTGAAACAAACAGGTGGCTGTGCAGGGAGCTCCACCCTGCCACAGGCCTCTTCAGTTAAAGTCTCTGTGGAGCTTTCCATCAAGGAGGCCCTTTTATCTACTAACTCCACTGACTCAGGGACACTCTGATCAGATTCAGAGTCAGGGCAGCTTCTCTCATCTAAGCCTAGTTTTTCAGGTGACCTATACATCAAGTCACTATCTATAGTTCTATGAGCTGCAGGCTCTTCTGGCTCACCTGTGCTACACTCCTTCGGTACATGTGCAAGTTCTTCTTGTACAGAAGATTTCTCTACATTCTCTGTCACCAAGTCCTCAGTTCTCTGAGACGCATTGGCTTCCTGTTGATCCTGCTCCTCTTCCTTCTGTGTGGGTGCAGAAAAAGAGTCACCATTCTCCTGAGCCTTCATCTCATCATTTTCTGGGAGCTGACCATTAGCGAACACGTCTCTTTTCATGACAGTCTCACTGACATCCACCATCTGATCCTGCTCTACATGTCCATCCACCTCCTGGTCTAAAGCATCAAAAACCTGAGCAGCATCAGCATGGTCCTCTCTTGGCACATCGCATCCTGCCTCCTCCTTTGTGGCTTCCTGAAGAATGTTTACCATTTGCCCCTCAGCCACACCCACTGCCACAGAGAGCTCCGCCTCCTCCGCTTCATCTCCTGCTGGGTTCACAGAGGACTCCTCTCTGGGTTCAGTATTTGAGCCATGGGATTGCTGCTTGCTGTGATCCATCTCAGAGTCCAGTCTGTCATGATATGGCTGCACCTCATCCTGGTTCTCCCCTCCTTCAGGCCCCACTGCCACATTGAGCTCCAGAGATCGCCGGTGGTCCTGCCACTTCTCATTCAGGCTTGGGTCACTGGAGCGACGGTTGGGAGCCAGTGAGCTTCCCAGCTCACATGCACTGGGCAGATTGTCAAAGGAGCGCGTCTTTGTTCGCCTTAACAGGAAAGGAGAAAAATAATTACACACAAACGGCATTTCATTACATAACAATAGCCTAGTATGCTTGACAGCCTATAATTTAATGTGAAACTGCAAACAATTATAAAATGTTTGCCTAACAAATCACTCACATGTCTGTCTCATCAAAACAATTAATGTAAAGCAGACATGTCAGCAAACTATCCAGACCATCTCTTTAATTCTGACCTGGCTGTCACAAACTATGTAAATGAACTGGCATTCACAGCACTTTTCTAGTCCTATCGACCACCTGAAGCGTTTTAATAACAGCCTTAAAGACTACTTCCTGTTGCACTTCCAAGATGTTTTGACTGTCGTGACAGAAGATATGAGCATAGACTGCATCTAAGCAGAGCATGTGACCAGCAGAGTGGAAAAGCCGGTCCCCTCTGGCTGTGGGTAGTCTGTGGCTTGCGTTTTATCTTACACGATAGGGAGAAGAGTGGGAAGGGGTCGGGTGCCAGCGCGCCAGGCTCACCTGCCCAGGGGTGCATCTTCTGGGTTGGCACCGGGCACTGGGTAGGGAGCGCAGGAATCATCGGAAGGAGTGGTAGGGGAGGAACTGGGCAGATAGACGGCCGTCCACAGCATCAAATTCCGTACATGACACACTGGATGGAGAACCTGCAACAAGAGCTGCAAACTTAACTCAAGATATAATCAGAAATGACGATGACACAAGTCATCTGAATCCAAATCTTTAGAAGGGAGTGGAATAAAATAAATGAACGAACAACAAGTGTCTAAATCTGGGATGAATAAAATTTTAGATGTTCTTGACAAATCTTATAAACTAAACTTGTTCCAAGTATGTAGTTTCTTTTCATACCAAGAGGACAATATTTATGTCTGCCTGTCTCCACCCACACAAAGCAAATGCAAAAGTAGTAACCACAAAAACGCAATTCTCAGAAGGGCGTCAAAAGCACTGGTATTTCACAGTATTTTAGATTTATTGCCAATTGTTGTGAACAAAACATTTACAGCATGTGAAGACATGCTGTCTGCAATGGCAAGAAACAGATCTTGATTCTGAGATAGTTAGATTGGACAGTTTCAAACAGGGCGATCTCTTTACAAGCTTTTGTTGAAAGCAGAAAACCTCAGAGTAAGCAATCAGGCTGCTACATAATGCCGTCAGACGCTAGTTTTTCTATTCCTTGCTCTCACTCTTAGTGCACCTACTACCTACACTCATTAACACCACGTGTTGAGTAGAGCTGAAGCTGTTGGCTTCGCTGTGAAATACTTCTTAACTAGTGAACTTCTGCTGACGCAGTGTAGTAACTGTGCAACTGAGTACAGTGGCATTCTGTCACCGACACCAATCCAGCTTTCTGAGTTGGGAGACGACCAATTCTGTCCAATAGCTCAGTAAACTTAAAGACAACTAGGGGTGTAAACATTAAATGTTAAAGTCAGAACAAACAAAGACACAAGTATCTTTGATTTCTTTTAGCAGGACTAAATGATTAAAAGTGCTGACGTACAATTTCGGAGTGTGAGGAGTAGAGCATGTTCCTCAGAGGGCGGTTGGCTGGCCTGAGGAGTGACCAGACTGAGCAGGTCCTCTCCTGAACATGGCGATCCTCCCTGTCCTTGCCGCTGTTACACAGGAAAGTGCCGAAGAGACAGGAGTAGGTGTGCTGCACCAGTTTCACCTGCACACACACACACGACACAAACGCTTGTATACACATTATCAAGTATAACAAAAGCAGGGATAGAAAGTTCCTCGTATTACATTTGAGCACACCATGACGGTAAACGCATATTAATGTCTCACATCTGGAACCTGAATGTCAATGCGGCCTAATCAGATGCCATCATGTCTGTATATAAAGCTAATTTTTAAGGATTCTTTTGTTGTTTATGTTTTTTTTTTAAAAACATTGTGTACACATACCAGGAAGGCTTCATTGAACTCAAAGGAGCATGGAAACTGCCTCTGCAGTTGGTGAACACAGTCCAGCCACTGCAGGAAAACAGGGCAGCGCTCATTCAGGTCCTCTGAATTTTCTCCATGGCCACATCGGTCAGCAAACTTGTGCCCAAAGTCCAGCCATTCTGTCTCCACCAAAACTTGGAAGCCCTGAATGAGATATCATGAGACTATCCAATAAATGATTTTATCATTTTTAAATTTTATTTGAATACAACACACAAAACCCAAAACAAAACAACATTACCATCTCCATCCATACCTCAATAGTGCGGTAGTAAGGGTCCAGCAGTAGCTTGGACAAAGCAACAATCTGTGGTGTGCGGTCCCAGCCGTCAGAGCAGTGCACAAGAACAGGCCGGTGGTCTCTGTTCACAGCGTTGACCACCAGCAGAGCTGCCTTCAGTAGCAGGGACAGGTGTTGCAACCACTTTGTGCTCTCAAGTGCAGAAAGCCAGCTGCAGACATAGACAGCAACAGTTCATAGTACCCAGTTTATTAAAGTTGAAGCGCTGAAATAAATATAATCTTTAAAAAAAAGTCCAACACCACCACGTTATGAGACTAGTAGGACACATACAGACACCCTACCCACATAAATTATGATTTTAAACAGTGTCTGTGACAGATTCTTTCACATTACAAAGTTTATAAATTTAACCACAACTGTTTTCTAGATCAATAGATAAATACACACATACAAATAACAAGAATTACCATCTCATGGTTTACATGCCTCGGCCAACCTGTTCAACTCCAGTTAAGCTGAATGTCTAAGAAGAGCAGTGACTTAACCCTCACTTTTAAACAGCAAAATGTAACCACTGCATCCTGAATGTGCTGTACCAAAACAAAACAACCGCGCGCGCACACCCCCCCTAATAAACACCCTGCTTCAGAGTCAGTTTTATCTCATCTTGAT